>JAJDFF020000006.1:0-20612 GCA_021527025.2 Geoglossum cookeanum
GCTTTCATAGCAAGTAACCTCTCAACGACCTCGAGATGGCCACCCTCTGAGGCCGCCTGCAACGCTGTACGGCCTTCATAATAGCTGAGACTAGCGTTGACATCAGCTTTCATAGCAAGTAACCTCTCTACGACCTCGAGATGGCCACCCCCTGAGGCCGCCTGCAGTGCTGTACGGCCTGGATCACCGGCAGGTTCAGCATTGACATCAGCTTTCATAGCAAGTAACCTCTCTACGACCTCGAGATGGCCACCCCCTGAGGCCGCCTGCAGTGCTGTACGACCTCTATCACTAGAAGGCTCAGCATTGACATTGGCCCCCCTAGCAAGTAACCTCTCTACGACCTCGAGGTGGCCACCCTCTGAGGCTGCTTGTAGCGCTGTACGGTCACTACCGCCAGCCGGTTTAGCGTTAGCATCTACCCCCATAGCAATCAACCTCTTCACTATATCCAAGTGCCCGCCGCGTGCCGCCGCTACTATGGCCGTGCTCAGATCTCTGCTCGGATACGAGAACAAGTTGGTTATGGTTTCAAAAATCTTCAGGTGGCCTGTTGTGACTGATTCGATCAAAAGATAGCTTTGCTGTTTTGGCGAGAGAGGATTTGCTACGGAGCCTGCTACTAATTGTAATAAGCCTGTATGGTCATGCTCCACAATCCATTGCATAACAGTAGGGGACATGTACCCCCATTCGTGGGAGGACCAAGGGAGGAGTGCGAATGACTCGGAATGGAGTAGGGTTATCATCAGCGGCCATGTTTTACTGCCGTTTCTTGTGAAATTAGTGGTGTGTAAGAGCCAGTGGTCACGAGCGTAGGCAAGGAAAGGGTAACCGGCTTGGAGTTTGACTAATATCTCTTCGTCGGCTACACCCGCGATATCTTGAAATTGCCGTAGTATATTAACGTTGGCACCACCTTGAGGTGTTCGATTCGGCCTTAATTTTGACAGTGAGCTCGCAACCCCTCTGCCCAAACTTGCAGAGAGAGACGCCTGCAAGATTGCTTGCCCACTGAGCTGGGGAGCACTCGAGACTCGGACTAGCTGCCTTTTAAAGTCGTTAAAATTCAGGTATGTCACACAGGCCTCGCCAGCCTCGTGGTCGGCCTCGGATTCCCGAAAGTGGAAATTTGCTGATCGAGGATGTCTGGGATCTGATATGAAGTATTGCTTTACGGTAGGGTGAGCAAATCGGACAACATCTTCCTCCTCATCGATATAGACCAAGTCTCCACACCAGGAAACAACTCCCTTGATATCGTTGGCAAGGCGTTCACGATTCTGGACAGACTGACCAAGTTCAACGGCAATAGCGTCTCTTAGCTCGTCCAATGATAAAGGACGCTTTGCAGCTGCAACCCAACGGAAAACTTTCCTCGCGATTTCGTCTTTACCTGCCTCAAGGATTTTGGTGATGATGCGATCGTACAACTCCGGCAAGTTTTTTGGGAGTGTTTTTGCGGTTGTTCGAATATCCTCGTCGTTTACTTGGTCGCAGATTGCAATTATCTGAAATGCAACCAAGAGATACCTGGCAGAGTTAGCAAGCATAACCAACGTCAGCCCCCTTGTGGTTTAACCAACATCCCGTGGGCGATGCCGACCAGGGCGTCCTCAATTTCTCCTACCAGCTCTGGATTACCGACTCGCAAGTCCCCGCTATCCTTCTTCTCTTCTAGAACACTTTTGATATATCTCGCAATGTCGGCATGAACTTCTGGGGAATCCATCGACTTGTGGTGGCGGGATTTGAATAATCTTTCAATCTCAAGGCCGATGTGTGGACGGCTTGCGATGAAGATCTTGAAGCGCTGTCGCGGAGGTCGGTCTGTAACCTTGCGTAGGGCCGTGAAGAGGACGTTGCGCTCAGCTTTTGCGCATTCGTCGATCCCGTCTATTACGATGAAACAGCTTTCCAGTGCTGTAATTTGATCCACAAAGAGCGTTTCAAGGTCATCTATATCTGGTAGGCCATTGTCAAACAGTTTCGCCAAACGGGCTTCAACCGTTCTCGGCATGATTTCAGCGCTCAAGCATTGCCTGGTTAGGCTTCCTAGTATGGTCCTGGCTGTAAGTGATTCTGCAATGTCAAATTGGCAGAAAAAGAAGATGACCCTGCTTCCTGTCACGGCACGCCGGCAAAACAGGTCGTCAATAACGCCGGCACTATTTTCGCACTATTAGCGGCCGTATACGGCACAAACAACTGGCGGGAATAAAACCTACGTAAGGACGGTTTTGCCTGTCCCAACTATTTTAAACGTTACTATGGGGGTAAAGTTATAGTAGTGGTTTAATTAGATACTTACGGAGTCCAGAGCACCAGAACAGGGGTAGTTCACCACCTAGCCAATTCCGGTACTCGTCCGTGTCAAGGAGCCATGAGCTTGTGGTACAATGTCTCCTCTTGCGAGCTTGCTTGAAGGAGGACATGTAGTTGTAGTTTGAAAGCTTTTTAAGGAGGTTATACCGTCTTGACCCTAACGGGCGTTCGTTACCAAGCGCTCATCCAAGCTGCGGTCCTACTTACTAGATTTTGATTGGTCAACCTGCAATCGCCGCTCGCGTTCCTCAATGTGATTCAGCTGCCCTTGTTTTCTAAATCGCGAATTCTTCTTTCGTTCCACTATCTGGAGCTGCCTTTCGTACTCTGCAGCTTGCTTTGAGGCGAGTGAGACCTCTTCTTTAACTTCCTCGCTCTGCCTCTGTAACTCGGCTTCAAAGGAGCCAAACTCAGTTTCAAACGGTCTCCATAACGCCATAGTGAACTGCTGTAGCCCTGCAGAACGGAGTCGGTTAGCTCTGGTGAGAGCTTCATATGATCCTAAAATACTCGCCTTGTCTCTGGCCAACTTCAACCGCTTTCTGGCAGAGTCTTACAACAGTGGCGTAGTAATTACAAAGTGCGGCCTGCAGCCTTTTCGAACCTGCATAGAGGGCTTGATACTCTACATACCGCGGACAGTTTCTGCGCATATTCATGAAGATGGTAGAGAGTTTGTCGAAGTATGTCGAAAATCTGCTTGCAAACTTTTGAACATCAGCTGTGTCTAACCCAGGTCACCACCCCCCGTGCAGATGAAGTCGTGGAAGTTAGTAGTTGGCATACAAGAAGTGCAAATTTTACAGTCCCCCAAACCAGGGCTGCAATTTCTGGATGTGACGAGACAAACGTATCTACGATGGACGAGAACTGCTGAACCGACTCGAGGATACCACAGAGGCGGCTGGCGACACAGCGACTTCTGCGCATAGCGTTCTCATCATCGACCTCTTTAGTGAAGGTAATGACGGCTTCTGCATCTGGAACGGTTCTCAGTGCCTGAAGGCGAGCGCGCTGCTCCGGTGCCAGGGCGTCCTGGAAGTCGGATAGAGCCTGACAGAGCGGACCAGCAATGCCACCGCTAGATTGTTAGTTATGGACCCCCAGATTATAGTCTGTCTACTATAGTGTTGTAGGGTCGCCCTACCTATTTGGATTCATCGCCATGTCGTAGGGTATGACAGCCTTCCATCTGCCGCCGCGACTTTATGCGAGTGCGGGGTCCGACGGAGGAGGCTGACCATCTCGATTTCGCGCAATAATAAGCCACATCGGCAAGATGAACAAGTGGCTAGCTATTGTGTAAAAGAAAAACACATACAACCTGCACAGCACACAGTTCACAGGAGTTTGCGGTACAGAAGGGCCTTTGCAGCCAGTTTCGCTGCCGGAGAAGAGACGGCGATAATCTAGCAGCCGGATGTGAGCAGTCTCATGGTGGGAGTACTGTAGGTAGACTTCATTTCGGTGGATAGTGCGTTCAATTCTCCCATGAGTGCTCCATATACCAGGGTAGTGTGGAGGCAGAATCTGAGCCCGGGCGACTATTGTGAGTGCGAAATCAATCGAGACACCGCCAAGCGACAACTACCATCAACGTCATTTTTAACAATCTAGTCCAAACGTCAACCCCCACTATTCAATTGTCGATGTAAGGCTCTAGAATGATTATTGTGATGTGTCTAATCCAATTGAGTCGTAGAACCGCTGTGATATTGCCCTCCGCCATACAAATGCTGCGCATAGAGCCTCATCTGAAGACGTCCATCCGCCAGTCCACACGTACCCCTAGGCCCTCAGCACATAAGCGTGCCAATTCTGAATCTACATCACAGCCCCCGCCTTCCTCGCAGCATGCCAAAAAGGCTTGTACAGCAACTGTGCCACCCGTAAATCCTCGACAGCGGCAAATTGTAACTGATGACATAGATGAGGAACAATTTAATGGGGGTAATGATGTGGATGCTATGCAGTTAAAAAAGCAGGCGGAATAGATAGAGGAGGAGTATGAAGAGGAGTGTTATGGACGTAGATTCCGGGCGCTTGGAAAGCAAGGTAGGACTACTTCTATTCGACGATTCAAAGCTAAAGAGGAGAGGAGGTATAGAAGGAGGGCTCGCATTTATATACATAAGAAGAGGAAGCTCACGAACTCGCCACGAATTGTTATGAGCCATGCCAGCCGTGGTTGGGCCTGCTGGCTATACTACGAGCGGTGGTGGTTTGCGGTTGGTCTGTCCGTAGGTTCGTTGGGTCCGTAGGTTTGTTGGGCAGCGCGGTTGAGGTCCGTGTATAGGTTCGAGGGCTTTGCGCGAGGTTCGTGGGTCCGGCGATGAGCTCATGTGGCTCGATGCGGCTCGTGGAGACTAGGTCGGAGGCGATCAGAGGTTCGTAACAAGGAGGATGAAGAGGAGGAAGAAGAGGATGCTCTGAGGTATATGAGCATATGGAAGGTCATGATAAATACCAAGGAGACCTTATACTTCAAGTCCGGAATATATACAGAAAGCGATCTATCAATATACTCGATCCATATTTGGCAAAGAGAAGTTCTTGAGTGTGCGAAGCCACGGCAGCTCAAAATAGTCAAGCTCGAGGCAATGGCTTCCTACAAGCGATGCAAAGTATTGGACGAATGTCCATTCGAGCTATAGTATTAGCACGATTTCCAGGATGCTCTTGAAGTGCTAAAGATGTGATATATGCAGCACAAGAGAGTGAGCCTACATATTATGCTATTCTTGAAGAAAGCTATTCTAGAGCTACGAACTCAGGCCAATCCGAATTCGAGTTCTAAGCCTATCAGCAGCTACAGGACTGCTACTCAACGGCAGTTAGCCGAATTACCTGATATTCTTCAGGGTAAGGCGGCCGCCGGCAACTCGATGCCACAAGTTGCTGACTATTGGACTTGCTTCAATAGTCAGTATAGGAACAAGGATAGGACATGCTGGGTAAATAAACGGAATCCAGATGCTCGCGATAATGCCGCAAATCACTATCCGGTATCTGGCAAGATTTTTAGGTGGTGGAGTCATGAAATTGCTGATGGACTATTTACGGTAGAGCAATCATCACAGCAGATTATTGTTCTGCTCGTGAATTGGCAGGAGAAGGAGCAGAAGAAGGGCACACAGGCCCAGCAGACTCCTAGACCGGCAGAAGATATCTTATCTACTACTAATCAATTACTACAAACCCTAATTGCCACTCAAACTCAGCATCTCGCTCAAAACTTATATGGAGGACTTTATAGCCTATCGGCGCCGCCGTCTAATCTTATGCCAAACCTTCTACCGGGCCCTCCGCTGAATTCTCCACTGAATCCTCCACCATATGCTCCACCATATGCTCTGCTGGCACCATCAAGTCCTATTCATTTGAATAGCAATCCGAGCAAGATATTAGCACAGTTTTTTGACTGGCTAATGTATAGATCTAATGAGCAACAGAGAGAGTCACTGAAATATATTAAGGATAGGCTACTTGACGAGGATTGGAACCTGAATACTCTACGTGATGAATACAAAGGCGGAGCAATGACAATAGCAATTTGGGAATCATATAGTTTTAAACTAGGTATGCTGGCGAATATACAATGCAAGATATCTGAATTCAAGCAGCAGAGGCATCAGAGGCCTCAGAGCAGTGGTAGCAATAATAGCTTGTAATGTTCGTTTCTATTTCTCTTCCGTTCAAAATATACCGGAATAACAGAATAGGAGTCAGCAAAATTGTAAGACTCCTATTCTGTCAACTCGGATATATGTGAAATTAAAATGAAAAATTAATCTATTCAGGGCTACCTATATAGGGCTACCTATGCAGGGCTATCTATTCTTGCCGGTTTACAATATATCCTGCCTTCTAAAAGTGCCTTTTGACGTTTGCTTTGCCCTTGCATGCTTGACATACAGCAAAGTCCAAGAAGTTGCTAAAATCCTCGAAATCCGCCGCCAGCATGTAGTTTCTCCCAATCCATGACTTCAGGTCTCCAAACGTAGCTTCAATAGGATTGTAATCCGGCGAGTAGGGTAGCAGAAACCTGAGCAGAACACCTGCTTCATTACAGAGTCGTTATAAATGTAGATCTTTATGAATTGATGCATTATCGAGAATGAGAACTGACCGGGGTCTAGGGTACGGTAAGCAATACGGCAAGACCTTCTCTTCTATGAATTCGATAAACAAATCGGCTGTGATAGCGCCTTGGTAAATAATGTAATCAAGGTAGCTGTCAATTGTGAGTGCCGGCAGAATACTCCACCGCTCAGAACGCTTGATCGGTCTCGATTGGGCGCAGATCAGTCCAATGGGCGACCACCCATACCTCCTATCACCGGTCCTCTTGTTTGTGCTAGATTTGTCCAGGAATATGAGCTGATCTGGGTCCCAAGATTTCTGAAGGCCTTGCCAGGCCGTTCATAGAGCTGCATTTTGCTCGAGTGCTTGATTCTGTGTCTTCTTTCGAGACCACTTTTTGCAGTCAAGAAGATAACGAATGCAGCCAATTGAGACCTCTAATTCGTATTCATCATAGATAAACTGCTGCATCTCGTCTAGGTACGCTGTCAGTCGATCCATTATAAACTCCATTAATCTCTATATAAATTATTAGAAATCAATATCCAGTGTATCATAGTATCATCTAGTGCTTATATCTTCCTGATATGGTAATAGTAAGCGCGAACGACCTAGTTTGACTGTAGGCAGAGGATATGCAACCCCCCAGAGCTCTATATTACGCTTGATACGATATATGGTCTCGCGAGCAACTCCTACGGCTTTAGCAATACTTGCAATAAGCTCGACAGTAGACAAACGGATAAGGATTCGATGGAGAACATCATCAGGCAAGCGTCGAGACATCCCCAAGATCAATTGGGCAGTATGCTGAAGATGTAGCACGGTGTGGCTTAAAATTGCAAGTAACAAAGATCTGCATGATGGAGGGCAATATCACGGCGGTTCTATTACTCAATTGGATTAGACACATCACAATAATCATTCTAGAGTCTTATATCGACAATTGAATGGTGAGAGTTAACGTTTGGACTAGATTGCTAAAAATGACGTTGATGGTGGTTATCGCTTGGCGGTGTCTCGATTGATTTCGCATTCACAATAGCTAGAATTCTTGGCGCGAGTAGCTTACCTACCTTGCTGCTGCTCACTTTTCCATAGTATGTAGGCACATGAAGGAGAGCATTGAGCACCTTACCCACTGGCCCCGATACTCTCCACAATACTCTCCACAGTAGGCAGGTAAGCTACCCTGCCAAGAATCCTAGCCAGTCGCTCGGGCTCTAAAACTGCCTCCACAGCACTGAATCCACCTTGCTTCCAACCAACCAGCCAAATAAAACAAATAAAACAAATAAACAAACAAATAAAATTAAAATAAAAACAGGAAATCCAACACAAAAAAACACAATTAGTGTATTGAGGAGTTAAAAAAAAAAAGAAGAAAAAAAAAAAAAACTCCCCTCAACATTTGTGTGCGCGCGCGTGTGTGTGTGTGCCAGTCACAGCCCCAGCCCCAGCCCCAACCCCAGCCCCAAGCCGCATTCCTAGCTTCAACAAACCCCACCAACCAGACAACCAGACAACAGCCTCTTCGCGCTTTAGACAATATTCTTATTATTATTATTATTATCAAAGCAGCGATGATCTTTATTATCCCAACCCCGCCTTGCTTGAATCCCAATATCGTCTGGTGTAAGGGATTGATTGATTTTTAATTTGGGTATTAATTTTTGAAATCTGACAATGCGATAATGTAATACGATCTGGGTTGGGGTGGCCTGGGTTGATCTGGGATTTCGTGTTTAGACTCGGAGAGGGAGAGAGCTTATCCCTATGCACTGGGATGTCTCTCTTTTTTTTTTTGTGGCGACCCGGTTTTTCTTTTTTCCCCTTCATTTATTAGCCCCTCGTGCTCGTGTGTGTTGGGGCTTTCCCCTGCCTCTTTGGCCGGCAACGGGTTTTGCGGTTTGCGGGCGGTGGTGGGGGAGAGAGAGGGAGTTGGGCTAAGTTTGGTGGTGGTTGTGGGTTTTGCTCAGCCCCTTTCTACTACCGGTGGACTTACAACCCGCGGGTCCGCTACAACAATGCGGTGTTGGGCCCGGGCTCACATGGGCATCGGAAACTCTTTTGCGGGCTCTTGGGGTATAACAACGTGAATATGGGGGATCCGTGGATTGGCGGTTGGGAATGAGCGGCGTCGCGCGCGCAGAGTAAGTTGGCAAATATCTATCGGGAAATGGGGTGGGGCGTTCGCCAAGAGCAGGTTCGCGGTTTTTCCAAGGGTAATACAGAGCTCAGCCTCGATGCTTAAGTTACGGAAAGGAAAGTACCAGAGGCCCTGTCGTTATAATTAGACTGACGGAGGCAAGCGCCTAATCGACCCTAGCCAAGTCAAGTCCGATGGATGGCAGCAATCCCCGCGGGGATCCAGGCCCAACCCACCCATCGGATACCTCCTCCCAACTGACCTGACAAGAGTGCCGAACCCCCCCCCAGCCGTAAGGAGCCCCGGCCCCATCGGTGTGGGCATATCAAACCCTCAGTCCGAGCAACGGGGCTGTCCCTCTCCCCCGATTCAGCCCGGAAATTCGCTCCGGCGGCTGCCTACACTCAGCCCTAACGAATACGAGCCGGGAAACAGAACAGACATTCTATCCCTGCTATTTCTTCCGCACGGCATTTAGCGCCCTTCTCTACTATTTAGATGGCAGGGCATTCCCTCCAGGTCCCAGGACGTGGTGCGAGAGATAGAGAGAGAGAAAAAAAAAAAAAAAACTCCTAAAAAAATATCCCCATATATACAAGTTCTGTCGTCTTTGTCTTACGGGACGTACACATATACATATTCATAAACCAGCCCGGTTCAGTTCAGTTCAGCTCCACCGAACCCTCTCCATCATGCCTTCAGGCGGCTGTCTCTGCGGCAAACTCACCTACGAATACAATGCCGGGGAAAACGACAAGAAGGTCAGTAACTTAACCAGATAAATTTTAAAAACCCCACACCACCGCTAACGCCTCGTTCACTAACGAAAAAAAAAAAAGGTGCTCTGCCACTGCCTTGAATGCCGCAAAATGACCTCGAGCGCCTTCAGCACCAACGTCGTGGTCCCGGCTTCCAGCTACAAAATCACCGCCGGCGAGCCAAAAGAGTACGCGTTTGTGCGCGGCGTCGAGAAACACACCACCTCCTTCTGCGCCGACTGCGGTACCACCGTGTCGAAGATTGTCGATGGCTTGGATAAGTTCAAGGGTCTTGTGATTGTCGAGGCCGGCACCCTGGATGATGGTAAGGTCTTTGGGGACTTGAAGGTTGGTATGGAGTTGTATGTTAAGGATAGGGCGGCTTGGGTGAGTGAGATTGCGGACGCTCGCCAGGTTGATACGACATGAGTGAGTGATGAGGCATGTTTTTTGGTGGGGAGGGGTGTATGTCTAGGTTGCGGGGGGGGTTTTTTTTTTGCCCTGATTTCCGCACGGTGGTTAGGATACTGTATCATCCCTCGACTCTCTTTCGCTCTCGTTTCATCTCACCATCGGCGGGACAAGCCTCGTTGCGTTATCTTTTACTACTCGCCACCTTGTTACATTACGTTTGCTAGCTATTCCTCCAAATCAAAACAAAACCACTCGCTCGCGCCATGTCCCCGTTTGTGTGCGTGCCTATGCTAGAAGTCAAGTCAGGTCAAGTCAAGTCAAAACTCACCATACCCGCCTCTCTCGCCCAGCAACCCGCGCCCCACCGGGTCAGCTACAGCTAGCCCTACATTCAGCACTACTGCTTTCTTGGCAGGGGCACATTCTATCCATCCATCCAGTCATCCAGTCAATCAATCAATCAATCAATCAATCAACCAAGTAAGCCAGCACTCATTAGTTCTCCCCACCAGCTTTGCGAGCTACTACTCGCAGTACAGCGGACTGAGAGTGGTCGGGGTCTTGGCTGGATCTATAATTGGGCGGCGTGCTTAATACACTTGCTGAATACTGTGGAGAGTATCGGGGCCGGTGGGTAGGGTGCTCAATGCTCTGCTTCGTGTGGCTCCATGCTACGGAAAAACGAGCGGCAGCGAGGTAGGTAAGCTACCCGCGCCAAGAATTCTAGCTAATCGCCCAGCTCAGATTCTGCCTCCACAATACGTAGTCAGGTGGCACTTCTCTAGGCACCTCACCCACCAAACACCTAGTTAGACGACACACCCGCCCAACACATACATGTAGCTGAGCACCACACCAGTACAGCCACACCTCCCACAAGCCCCCGAACACACCCCTTCCTTCGCAAACGCGAGACTTTCGCCGCACATACACCAAACACCCAATCTCAATTCCCAAACCAAGCCCACACCCGGTTTCAACTCTCAAGCCAAGCCCATCTCCAATCTAGCACGTCTTCTAGCGTCCCCAGCATTAGCAAGCCTGGCTGGATAATTCCATCCTCTTACCCCCCCAACCCCCCGGGATGTTGTGGTAGACTGTTATGTATTTAGCTTGTAGAATGGAGAGGTAAATTCTCTGGGGATGTTATATTATTTGCTGCTATGACAGGGTTTGGTGTGGAATGGTGCGTTTGGGGATACTAGGCTATAGGGGAGGGGTTTTCGATGCACCTTCTAGGGAAATATGGGGTTGGCTGGTGGTGTGATTTGGCTAGTATTGGATACAGGAAAATACAATTGCCAGCTAGAGCTGACCCTACAATAGCGCCTTGGCTCGCATGATGCTAGCAAAACTCTGCCATCGCGAGGACACACACACACAATGTAAATCTACAATTAATCTATCCGTTCCACGCAGTATTGCGACGGAATATCCCCAAGGTCCTCTGCAGAGGAGCTCAGGTCGCTTTTCCATCCAAGTAAAGGCGCGCAAAACCTCTTGTCTTCACTTCAGCAGCGACTGCAGGTACTGATTCCACTGTTAGACCTTTTTACACTCAACAAAAGAGGCTGGCATGTTATCCTATCTTAAGCCGACTTCCTCCGCTTTCAGAGCTCGAATACGGATTATGCGAGAGCAGCAAATCTGCCAACGTCTTTTTCCAGTGCTGGATGTTGATAATATGCTAATTAATTACCCTTATCAGCAAAAGTACCAACATCGTACTTAGAGCTAACTAGTTAGACCATACTTCTAGCGGGTTGTGGTAGCTTCATTTATTTGCTCCTCAACCGTTGGGTCCCACTGCGGCTCAGGGTGTATCTAGTAAAGATTAAGGGTAGGATAGATCAATTGCTATGTACAACAGTTGTTGCATGTAGCTAGTAGAATTTGGCCGGAGTCTGACAAAGCAATGAGCCGGTTCAACCACTGGTTTATGCATCGATTGCGATACTCAACAGTATCCGTGCAACATATGGGTTCTCGACTGAACAGCTTCGGGGCCAACACGAACAGGTGTATAACCCTAGGCTACCTAACGCAGCACAACAACAGTCCCCCGAGTCAGAGTATATTTCCGAGACTGCGCCACCCGCTCCATTCGAGAGCAACTGTTTTGGCCAGGATTTCTCATCGACACACACCACTTATGAACCCAATGCACACGGAGGAAACTATCTTGAGCAAGATTTCCAGTCATCCTGTTTGCCAGTTACATAATAATAATAATAATAATTTGGATGCTTGTGAATTCCTATTTCGGTTTAGCTACTACCATTTCGGGTAAGGCGCATAACTGGAACTGCTCGCGAGCCACGACATAAATTCATCGCCGTTTCCCTCTTCCTCAGGCCCGTCCACTAATAACGGTAGTACCCAAGGACAACGACGCAAATACCCAATACCATCAGCCATGTCGCAAGCCGTATCCAGTGCTCATCGTATTCTGGCGTGGAACATCGTCTTCGTCACCCTCCCGCCTCGAAATGACTGGCGCGCCGGAACATATCAACCCTGCGACCCACAGTTCCTAACGTGGCGAATGCTCTTTGATGATATAGCACTATGTTTCGATTTACAACCCTACCTAAACGTTACTACACCAGCGATACCATCGGCACGGGATAAGGATATCGGGCTGTGGGTCAGGAAGGAGCTGAGCAGTATCAGTCTGCGGGATGAATCCTCACTGTTACCATGTATCTATATGAATAGTGGGGGGCAAATTCTGGACCGATTGATCAACTTCTCAGCGCTGCCACCAGGAAGTACTGCCGCAGAAGTTATCCAGGACGACAGAGATGCAAAACTCTATCTCTCCCTAGTACTTCACGACCACAGAAGGTGCAGTGATACTGGACAAACAAATATTTCTACGCATATGGAAAATGGTATGAAATCTGTCCCCCGGTTGGGTAAGACGTATGTACTGAAATAGAGGTACCTATAGGCTGTCTGGTCGGTATTCATCCCATCCGCAACCCAACTTTCAAATTCATCCCCATCCCGTCCTCTGCCTCTCGGCCTCTTCGGACCCCTACTTCCCGCTCCCCCGCTCTTCGACCCCCTACGACCCCCCTCTCCCGCTCTTCCCATACTAGCAACAACAAACGACCTTACGGCACCTCCGTCTCCGCTGCTCCATCTCCCTCTTGGTCCACCCCTTCTGTTAGGCAAATGCCACAACGGGTTCAGACACCAGAACTTGTCAAGGATATTCATATGCTATACCGAGGCACCTGTGTCATTACGAGGCAAAATACATCCTGGGTACCTGGAATTATGATCTACGGTCCTGGGATCGAAGTTGCTCATATTATTCCCAAGTCTATGTACCAATTTTATCCTAATGCAGCTAACGATGAGGAGGGCTGGAATTTAACAAATAGTTCGGGGAACTGCATTTTGTTGGATTCACTCACACACGTCATTCATGATAACCGCCTCATCGCCATCCAACCGTCATCACAACGAATTCGCTTATTCGCGCCGGTCAAACCGTTGCTCGAGAGGAGTAATCAACAAGCGGGCTTTGGGGGATATATGCCTGCATGGGAGAGCCTAGATTGGCATTATAAGATGTGCGTTGTAGAGAATATGTGTGCGATTTTGTTACAAGAGGAGGGAGGCGCTAAGAGAGTGTTGAGGAAAGGGTTGCTAGTTTCGGAAATTGATGAAGGTACCGGAGATGAGAGTAGAGAGGGTATTGGGGGGCCTGAGGATAATAACGATACCACAGAAGGTGGAGATGGCCCGTCAGGCACTGTAGGGCCCGATGCAAGCGGTTCTGGTCCTTTCACACATGGCGTAGCGACCGAGTTGCATAGTTTCTATAAACCATCTTCATCTATTTCGATCTCCAGACACGACAGCACCACTACCACCGATGCCACCCCTTCCACTCCCCCCGAACTCTTCCCTTTTGAGGAAAATTTACAGAACCCTAAATATAACACTCAAGCAGATACTATGACGAGCCTACAGAACATACACCCTCGCCTCCGCATCTATACTGGCAGCAGTATTACGATGCCCACGGAAGATGACTATTGTGATAGTGGGGAGGAAGAGAATTTCATTCCTTATAATGAAGATGAAGAGACTTCTAACCGGAGAAGAAAGATTTCGGAAGAGCTAATGAGATGGGTCAATGGGGAGGTAAACCAGGCCGTCAATATCTGATAACGCGGTTTGGTTTTCAATTTGCAGCTATCCGATATCATTATGGGGGAGGAGAGAGCTAAAGCATATCAGGTTGCAGGACACGTCTTTGCTGCTTTTATGTACCTAGAAGAATAATCTAGGGAACATTCTGAACCGGTTGGTAAAGCCGGAAACTCTGTTTCCAGTTAAAGGAAGTACTGTTGTGAAAGGACGAGACTAGGACAATAATCTCTTGCTGATGCTACATGAGTATAGGAAGCGCACACTGAACATGCAAATATTCATACATATGTGCGAAATTCCCTCCTCCCTACCGGTGGTATCCGCATACTGAAGTAGGTACCCGGTCGGCGTCGGCCCCGCCCGTACCCCCATACCGAAATCTATCCCCCTCCTGTCCTTCATATTCTAACCACATGCGACCCATTCCCTCCCTCTCACTTCCGATCTCCCGCTTTCCGACCCCTTGCGCACTCCTTCAAACCCCTCTCCCCGCTCTTTCTAGACTAACATAACAAATAGTTTTACACCGCTTCCGCCTCCATAGCTTCAATCTCCTTATGGTGGCCTTACGTTACCCCCAAACAAACGCGGGTTTTACCCTTCTCCCTCCACCATTTCAATCTACTGGTAGCCATGTTTTTTTGTATATTATTCCTAGACTAAAGTGGACCGAAGGCTAACAACAAATAACTAGGGGAACTGTGCCCTATCGGATTTTCCCATACTTGATATTTATGATAACCACTCCACCACTATCCAACTATCATTGTGACAAGTCTGACGGTTCATATCAATTGAATCTTTGTCTAAAAGAAGTAAGCCTCGGGGACCCGGACCTATCTAGAATAGTCTAGTTCGGTACTTGGGAACATATACTACAAGAGGTGGGAGGAGTTGAGGGCTATTAATTTCGGAAATAGATGAATGCGCCGGAGATAGAAGTAGGGAGAACGTAAGTGGGACCTAGGATAATGACAGTATCAGGAAAAGTGGGGATAGCCGGTCGAGTGCTGTAGAGCTTTAGCGATTATCTAGTATAGGTGATTCTGGCCCTCTTGTATATATCTGGTAAGTCATCTAGCTCTCTTTTGGTTTTCAGGTGCTACTACATCACTGCTATCAACTTTATCCCCCCTATTCCATTCTCCTTTGACTTATCTGACAGGTGAACTTTATGGGGACCTAAATACAGTACTCAACTTCTAGATTCGGTGAGCTCATCGCGGTTTCACATTATCTCGACTACGGTATCAAGAGGCCGGACCGACCTCTAAAGATCCTCAAGTGAGTAGGACCCTGTGACACTAAGCATATAACAAGCCTTCGTGCGGTAATTGATAGGATTCGCTACAACGACAATATTATCGTTGTAGTGAATCCTATCAACTCATTAGATACCAACTTTTGGATACGAACCTACCAGTCATCCTACGGAACAGTAGCCTAGGCAGCCTCGGTCCTAACTACGTGGACACTGGTATCATCAGCTACGACAATCCAACCTCTACCTAGTAGTCAAATATACAGTCTAAAGAGCATAAGGATGAGCCTCTACTCAATATACAACCCCATTACTCCATAGAGCTCTTCTAGCCCAAGCAATTTCAATGTCTCATGTAGTATCTTTATAGGTAATTTCCCTTCTGACCTTCTCTTTTATGCTATATATACTGTAAGGTGCTGATAATGAGGCTCTTAGAAGGAGGCTCTTAGCCACATCGGACTGCCCAAAACGATTATGGCTTCCAGAAGACTCAATGATATCAGTCTTTCGTGTCAATGACGAGACCGCAAGCAAGCAGCCACAAGCATCCCCTGCAAGCATACAACGTCCAGCGCATCCAGACATTTGACGGAAACAGTTTCTATCAGATAAAGATATTGCTATGAAAGCAGCATGCCATAAAGACAATACTACAAAAATAGTAGAAATACCCCATTAACGATATCACCATTACCAGTAGAAGTCAGGACAATGGATTTATAGTTATGAGGCAAGGTAGCCGGAGTAGAGCTAGTAAAACTATGTATTTAAGCAGCCCACTGCCCATAGTAGAATGGGCAGCGATTAGTTCTTCTTCTAAGTCACAATACTGAGAACACTTCTGCTAATTGCTTCTTTACTACTGTGATAAATACATTGCCTCTATGAACGCTATAAGAACCGTAGCGCGGGTCTTAGGAAGATATAGTAGTGTGATAGCTTATAGTAACGATGAAGTAGCTCTGGCATAGCGTAGTAGTAATGCGTTCGTAGAGGCAATGTGTTATTACGGTAGTAAAGAAGCAATTAGCAGGAGTGCTCTTTGTCACGAATGTAGATTTCGGGTGCTTGGAAAGCAAGGTAGGACTACTTTTATTCGACAATTCAAAGTTAAAGAAGAGAGGAGGTATAGAAAGAGGCCTTGCGTTTATATACATAAGAAGAGAAAACTCTCGAACTCGCCACGAATTGTCACAAGCCATGCCAGCCGCGGTTGGGCCTGCTGGCTATACTATGAGCGGTAGTGGTTCGCGGTTGGTCTGTCCGTAGGTTTGTTGGGTCCGTAGATTCATTGGGCAGCGTGGTTGAGGTCCGCGTAGAGGCTTGCATCATGGTTAAGGCCTGTGTAGAGGTTCGAGGGCTTTGCGCAAGGTTCGTGGGTCCGGCAATGAGCTCATGCGGCTCGATGCGGCTCGTGGAGGCTAGGTCAGAGGCGACTGGGGGCTTGATCGGAAGTTTATAACACTCTTAGTATTGTAACTTAGAAGAAGAACTAATCGCTGCCCATTCTACTATGGGCAGCAAGCTACTTAAATACATGGTTTCGCCGGCTCTACGCCGGCTACCTTGTCTCATAGCTATACACCCATTATCCTGACTTCTGCTGGTAATGGCGATGTCATCAACGGGGTATTTCTGCTGTCTTCGTAACATCGTCTCTATGACGTACTACTTTTGTAGCGATATCTTTGTTTGATAGGAACTGGTTCTGTCGTGCATCTGGATGCACTTGACGTTATATGCATGCGGAGGATACTTGCGGTTGCTTGCTTGCTGTCACGAACATAGATTCCGAGCACTTGGAAAGCAAGGTAGGACTACTTCTATTCGACGATTCAAAGCTAAAGAAGAGAGGAGGTATAGAAGGAGGCCTCGCGTTTATATACATAAGAAGAGGAAACTCTCGAACCCGCCATGAATTGTCACAAGCCATGCCAGCCACAGTTGGGCCTGCTGGCTATACTATGAGCGGTAGTGGTTCGTAGTTAGTCTGTCCGTAGGTTCGTTGGGTCCGTAGGTTCATTGGGTAGCGCAGTTGAGATCTGCATAGAGGCCTGCATCATGGTTAAGGCCCGTGTAGAGGTTCGAGGGCTTTGCGCAAGGTTCGTGGGTCTGGCGATGAGCTCATATAGCTCGATGCGGCTCGTGGAGGCAATCGGAGGCTCAGATCGAAGGTTCGTAACAGTGGCTATTACTGCTACATCCCTTTTTGATTTGGTCACATCTTATAGTTTTGATATGGCCACACTCCACCCTAAGATGCGACACCTCAAGAGGTGCTACAGGTACTGTAGATATATTGAATTCAATTACTGGTAACTAGAAACAAGGACATCACTCATAAATCATAAGAGTATTCTAGTACTCATTTTCATGAGTACAGTCCTTGTCTTCTCCCAGTTTCCTTCTCCAATTCAATTTCAAACCCTGATGGTTCATGTCGAGTAGAGGTCTTGCCTTTAAAAGTTTTATTCTTAGACTTTCTAGTCTGCCCCTTCGACTTGATAACATGGGGATTTATGAGAAGAGGCTATCCTGGAGCTACTAGCATTAGTCCTACTACTGGTCGAGTAAAATGCCATTGTTCGTGAATATCAGAAAGGTGAAGGATATCCTTTTTATATAGTTGATTTCTGATTTCATGGTAATAAGATAGGCCTATAGAAGTTTGTAATGCATGGTAGCATGGCGGAAAGTTCTTAGATACCAGTAGATCGTATTATTATAATACCTTAAGTAACGCAAAAGGAGTAACTTATCCAATAAGTTCTGTAAAGATTAGGATCATTAGTCACTGTGGTATTCGATCTCGAGCTTGTCCTATGGCAACTTCATACTAGATATGCTGATTCAGAAGAAAAAGCTCAATCTTCTCTAAAACCATCTTTAGATCACCAGTTGATATTTGAAGATATGTCTTCAGAATAGAATGTCTACCTTCGATTCTTGATGTCGCTCGATTTCTGAAGTGATAATGCTAGTCAGCATAACACCAAATGAAATTGGACACCCATGGGGTTATCCAAATATTAATGAGGTACTGAAGAAGTTGATCATATTGCTTATAGCTTTTCAATAGCCTATCGAGTCAAGACTAGTAGATACTTTCTGATGACGAAGTAATTAAAGATGAAAAGCATGCTAAAAACTTATCTTCCTGCTCTTTCTCTTGATCTTCTTTCTGCCCTTCCTCTTGTCTATCTACCATACTCTTAAAAATCTACTTGTGTTTGATATAAGTTAACACTACTTTACTAATATGCTACTCGCATAATAGATTCTGTGACCATGGGAACACCTCTTTCAAAGCATTTATTAATGCTAGCTCACGATTTGTAACTACTACAGATGGATCAAGAATCTCTTCTCCCCGCATCAACGTTTTCAGTTCTTTGATTACTCAAAGATAATCATCATTCATCTCTCCAGCCAAAAATGCAAAGCCTACAAAGAATGATGTGCCTAATGCTGTGGTACCCATAATATTGAGCAGTGGCATGTTGAATCGGTTGGTCTTGTAGGTACAATCAAGAAGGAGAATTTCGGAGTAACGCTTAAATAGCTCTATTGACTTCGGATGAGCAAAGAATAGATGGGTTACATCATCACTAATATGGGTTTTGTAGCCACAGAAGTAATCCGTTGCTTGCAAGTGTTGAAGCATTGCTTCTATCAGTGATTGTCCCACCAATTTTTCTTGTCGAATACACTGTCGCTCATTGTAGATATCTTGAATAAGGACTAAGGTATCGGGATTGGCTAATTGCAAGGCTGAAGTAATATGTCGTGGCATTGCTCCTGACTGTGTCATTTGTGCTATTAAAGCAGAGCTTTTCTCCGTAAGACCTCGATGCTGTGGTAAGACGATTGGTACTATTGGATTATGGTTATGTTCTGGATTGCTGATGTGGAGAACATAGAGTTGACCATTGTTACGACAACGAATTGAAGCTTGAAATGGACAATCGATAAGTCGTGAGGTGGCTTCTCTCCTATTGCGCAGCTCAGGGTCCCGATTTTGGTAGGTCCCCCCCTTAGAATAGTGTAGATACATAGTCTGCAGTTGTTTTTCGTCATTCGCATAGGTGTATTTACTTCGTTTTATCGTTACTGCATAGCCATGAGTACATGCGTGCTGTTATGTATGCTCGAGGCATACTTCTGCTGTATCAAAGACCTGTTCAGTCGGTGGTACAAGCTCCATTATGAAGTGTAGAGAAGAAAAAACTTCTTAGGTGGGAGCTCGAAAGGTACCTGAAAACAGAGTGGTGAAGCGTACATTAGTGCTATGTACACTACTGCAAGTATTATGTACACTACCAGTAGCGCCTCTTGAGGCGGCGCATCTTGGGGTGGGGTGTGGCCGTATCAAAACCGTAGGGTGTGGCCGAATCAAAAAGGGGTGTGGCGGTAATGGCCGCCAGCTTTATATATCGGCTTGTTTGCACCCGGATATTGGATATCTGGTCTAGTCTACATATCTGAAGGGCTATATCTATATATATAGTCTTGAAAATTTCATACCGTCACCTTTGATGGAACGATGATAACCGTAGAACAAACGAGCTGAATCCTTTGGTCCATGCCTATGTTCCAAAGTCGGTATCTCGTTCGAAAGGGGGTCGTGGAAGGCAGCAGGACGGCAGTAGTGTCGGTACTTCTCCCCTCTTGCCAGCAGAAAGGGCTCTCTCTCTAGCAGGATCGGATTCCCCTTTTGTGAGGTGCCTGAGGCAGTCTGGCATAGGTGGGGTTTCGGGAGCTGAGTTACGGAGCCTGTTGGAATTGGGGCGCTGCCAAGGCGGCAGCCACATAGCTGCGAGAACTCTTCTCCCTCCGTCTTCTCTTTATCATCCTCATGTCAATTAGACGTATCTACATCGCTGCGACCACCTAAATCCAACGGAGCCCACCAACGCTTAGAGCGCTTGCGGGGCTTAGCCTCGTTCGGCTGTGGTATGTAGGGCGGGAAGGGCGGGTAGGGCTTGTACAGGCTTGAAGTGGGTGGGAGATGTGGGGGCGGGGGCGGCGGTAAATAAGGAGGTAGTGCGTTATAGGCGACGGATCCCGGAGATTGTGTAGGCCTACTAAGAGATTTGAGATGTGGGGGGGTGGGCGGCCGAGCATAAGGAGGTAGTGCGTTATAGGCGGCGGATCCTGGAGGTTGTGTAGCTGGCCTACTAAGGGATTCGTATGGTGGGGGAATGGGCGGCCGAGCATAAGGAGGTGCGTTATAGGCGACGGATCCTGGAGATTGTGTAGGCCTACTAAGAGATTTGAGAAATGGGGGGGTGGGCGGCCGAACATAAGGAGGTGCGTTATAGGTGGCGGATCCTGGAGGTTGTGTAGCTGGCTTACTAAGAGAATTGAGAGATGGTAGGGCGGTGAACCCTAAACTGGGAGGAAGAGGTTGTGTAGCCGGCCCACTAGAAGATTTGGGAAGTGGTGGGAC
>JAJDFF020000006.1:29602-194369 GCA_021527025.2 Geoglossum cookeanum
AGAACCGAAGCGGGATTTTAGCCGAATCGGGGGCGGGGCCCGCTGAAAAAAACCAAAACTCCCCCAGGTTACCTTTGTTTAGAAAAGTAAAACCCCCCCCCCCCCCCCCCCCCCCCCGCAAGTCATCCCACTCACTCATCAGATACCAACCTATATATACACCCCACAACCACCGCAGCAGCGACTCACGCCAAAAAAAAGTAAAAAAAAAAAACCAGCTTAGCCCACACACCACCAACCCTACAGCAGCGATAATTCCCCTCTAACCCTCCTTTTATTTCCTCCCTCTCCACTTTTAATTCCCAATTCCCGCTCCGATCTTTCAATATTTTCCCCTTATATTTTCTTCACCATATCCCTAACTTTTCTTTTCTTTTCCAACCCCCCCCCCTTATCCCCGACCCCCCCACCCCCCCAACCCCCAAAAAAAAAAAAAATCCCCCCCCCCCCCCCCAAAATCCAAAAAACAAACCAAAAAAAAAAAAAAAAAAACCTCCACTGCCGAAATAAATAAATTTCCAAGGAAAAAGAAAACGGACATGGATTTAAAAAAAAATACATTTTAAAAAATCAAAACTTGCAGAAAAGAAGGGGGGGAAAATCCAAAAAGATTTTCCATGGTTTCGCTTTTTTTTGTTGCTCTATATTTTTTTTTCAGGGTCGAATAAAATACAAAGCCGTATTTCCATAGATAAAATGCGCCACCCCCTTTGCGATCTTCCCCTTCAAGCGGTCAAGCGGCTATGGAACAACCCCTTTGTTATTCACGTTAATGGCTTTTTATTGCTTATATAACGAGCCCTGGAGTATATATATAACCTTGATATATTGTTGTTGTGGAGTTGTTTGTCTGTATCTAAACATTTACATTGGAACCATTATCTTCTCCAAAAAAAAAAAAAGGGGGGGGGGAGAAAAAATGCTTAAAACCACCATGCCGCGTCAAAAAAAGCCTTGTGAAATCCTCGCGCCCGGTTATCTGAGAAACCTAATTACCCGAGATGTATTGTGGAAAGCCGTTGAGACCGTGTGAGGCTGGGAAAAGGCATCGGGGTCTTTTTTTGTCCGTCGGGGTATCAATATGCCACCGCTTGAGAGGGAATCTTCAGTGTCTGAATTTGTGTTAGCACCCCGTTATTTTTTTTATATCCATTCCCTTGTGGATCCAGGTTCATAAAAGCTCTCACCAGCAACGTAATTTCTCATTTTCACTCGAGTACGCACGTTTCCTCCATCGAAGCGCCGATTACCATACACATCCATTTCACCAGGTGGATCCAGCTCATCCAGCAGGTCTTCTAGATCTTCAAAATCTTGCAGATCAGAAGTGTCCTCGTTAGATGCCTCAAGCTCTGCAAATTCAGCTATTTCGGCAACCGCATATAGACCCAGGAATTGTGCGACTGTTGAATGAGTTGGTTTCACCAAAAAACTAACCAGGGCCTCGTCATCTTGACCACCGTCATATATGTCGAGTTTGGTTCGCTGTGGCCGGTGGTGGTAACAGTATTTCCCAAACCATATGGCAAATCCCTGGGCTCTGGGATCGCACAATTTCACATACTTCTGGAGATGTCGAGGTTCCCAATGTCGACCAGCTGCTTGAACTGCTCGAAAGTGCACCGGCCAATACCGAGCTGCATATTCGAGGAAGTCAGAAACCTCAACGACTCTTAGCCCCGCCTTAAATCTCGACCGTGTTCCTTGAGCATCTTCAAGAGAGAAAAGCCTAAGGTATTCCACACAGGCATTGAGCAAAACGAGGTTCGCTCCGGAAGGGGATATAGATTGTTCCCAACGCCCAGCCGGCAGAGTAGTACCTAGTGCATTTGAATTTATTAGGAATTCTCGGGCTGTCTGATGCACTAGGTAAATGGAATTGCGAATGATCCTGACAAAGTGTCCGCACAGAGACTTGACGTAATTTTCGAAAGGGTGTCTAAGCTCCAGGCTAAGATCTTTGAATCCAGCCAGACCAGGGTGGACCGCAAGAGCGATGTTCATCTCACCGAGAGTTAGCGGTTTAAAAGCAGCAACAATAATATATAGCAACTTCTTTGCCTGCTCTGGGTCCGCACTGTGACTGAGAAGGTGAAGATAAACATCATCGATATCTCGACTATCAAGTATCGCTGACAGTTCCTTCTTTGACGCGCCCCTTTCCGTTGCATCTTTGAGGAGTTCTATTACCATCGTCGTCCATAGAAAGGTGCGGTCTGCTCTCTCGATAATGCTTGCTTGCAAACCCACCAGGAAATCGCTCGGCAAACCCTGGGCCACTAGGTCCGTAATGCTAGCTTGAACAACGAGTTCGACATCTTTGCTAATCGCTTCCGTCTCATCTTCTCCTCTAAGCCTGACAGTTGGCATTCTGAGGAATGCGGCTTTGATGTCGTTATCCGGTCTGCTGGTAACGATAGTCTTAAGAGACCAAAACGGAGTCTTGGGTTTCCGGTGTTTGCGCTGGTAATCGGCTGAGTAGAATGTTGAAAGTGACCGTAACAGTTGCTGTCGCCCGGGCTTTTCACATTCGTCTAAGCCATCGAGGATAAGAATGATGTTACTTGCATCCTTGTCCTCGATAGACTCCAAAAATATATTCCAGAGTGTGTGGAACTCGCGAGAAATGCAAGATCCTCTCTGTTGGTATATCTCGAATGCATGTTTCAGCAGGGCTGGCTGTCGGGAGTACAGCTGATGAAGAATGGCAGAGAGCGCATGGACAGGGCTTCTCTGCTGATCGTTATCAGCTTTGAAGAAGAAGTAGCAAATAGTTTCGGATGGCCCAATCCTACTCTCAACGCCCGCAAGATGCCCGATAAGGAATGAGGCCAGGACCGATTTTCCACAGCCGGGATCCGCTGATAGCCAGAGCAGGATTGAAGCCTGAGCCTGCTGCCATTTCCGATATTCTTCGTGATGCAAAAGCCACCGACATGTTCCAGCTACTGGCGAAGGATTTCGGTCACGGTGGGACTGATAGTCAGAAGTATAGAGAATCTGATGACAAGATCTTTCCTCCTTGGATAATGCTAGCAAATATTATATCAGTGGTTGTACTCCTAGCTCGATCATCCGGTAAAACTAACTCTGAGCAAGAGCATTCACAGCCATGTCCTCAAGGTTCGTCCAGACTTTCCGGTATCTTTGTCCATTCTCAGAGAATCTGCATATCGTTTTATGGTTACCATTCATAGCTATCGGGACTTCATTTGGTAAGCCAAGAATAGCAGATTCTTCATCAACGACCTAGGCGCTTATGAGTAGGTTTAAAAGGGGAAGACGTCAAAATGACCCATACTCTACAGTTAAGGAAGTCCATCTTATCAGTTTCATAGAAGCTGAAGATTCTCAAATCCTTGGCGCGATCCACAAATGCTTTTGAAATCTCCCTCAGAGTTTTGGATTGAAGCTCCAGGTCCTTCGAGAGATTCGTTTGCGTGTTGACACCAAGACTCGCTGTCTTGAGCAAGTTGGTAAGTATGCTGCACCAGTATGCTGAATCCGCTCCTCTATGAGGGGTTCCGAAAAAAGCGACTCCACGAACGCATTTGAGGACGGGACTGTAGCGGTCTCTCTCGTGTGCCCTGACCACGGCCTATTGTATAGTTGTCCCATTATTTAAGTACCGCGAATGTGTAAACCACAAGGGGCACTCCACGCTTACCTTTTTGAACACAATACCGCCGAGGCTGTGGCATATAAAGATAATAGGCCTCATCGAGTCTTTTGCCCTCAATGACATGATATCCTCAAGTAGTTGCTCCGCAAAAGTTCCAATGTCGGCTTCGCTCTTGCTGAACAAGACCGTAGAATTGTAACCATACGACATGATCCTAGCGTACGGCATCTGCTCTGGGAGGAATTCCCGGAGCCAGTTCACCTGATGGC
Source organism: Geoglossum cookeanum (assembly GCA_021527025.2). Classification (NCBI taxonomy): domain Eukaryota; kingdom Fungi; phylum Ascomycota; class Geoglossomycetes; order Geoglossales; family Geoglossaceae; genus Geoglossum; species Geoglossum cookeanum. The sequence goes on from JAJDFF020000006.1 coordinate 33,494, forward strand.
CTTCGGGAGTTGTTGCCTGCCAGGTTTTTTCAAAGTGGCCATTTAGACCATGAATTGCGATAATATCCACGGCATTTCGTTTCTCGACAGCTCGTTTTTCGACACCTTCTTCGACAGCCTGGTCCCGAAAGACAAACAACCCATAAGGCTCACCCGTTGCCCCAGAAGCTCCCTTTGCTCTTCGACTATCGCTGCTGCTCCCTCCTCTAGCATCTTCCTTCTCTCCTTTCGGAGCTGACTTCGTTTCCCCGTGAGTTCGAGCAGAGGGCTTCTTTCTCCAAAACGACATTGTAGGAAAGCCGCTTCCCTGTTTCTATCACTCACTACCCCTACGATCAAGCTTGAGTGGTTGATCACAGTCGTCGTGGATCTAGTTGACCAAGGCTGAAGTCCGCCGGGTTACATTACCCGGTGTTCTCGGCCTCCCAGCCAGTCAGACATCTGCAAGCCGCCGAGCTCATGTCGATAGGCTGCGAAGGCATACATCCCGTGCAAAAAGAAGCGTGGATATTCCGCAAAACCCGTAATTAGGTGCAGTAGCTTGTCACTCGCAACCCGAGCCCCACAGGGTCTCCAGGCCAATGCTGGACAAGCAGAAGTGTAGGTCCGCGTGGGTTGTCAACCAAGGGAAACACATTAAGACCGTTGCGCCACAGCTCAAAATACATCAAAACCCATCACAGAACACCAGATTAGTCTATCGAGATCACCTTTGAGAACGCAGCCTTTGGATTGGGTTGCGTTTGATAGAAATGCCAAGTTCCATTAAAATACCAATTACACCAAAAGCTTTCCCCTCCCCGCCTGCGGATTATGACAGTCTCCGCGACAACACCGCGCTCCTCATCCGCATAATAGCAAGCCGGCCCACCTTCTCAATAAAGCCTACCGCAGAAACTGTCGTGATACAAGAACAAAAAAAAATAAAAAGGAACATGACTGAAAAACAAAAATGAGACCCGCATATGCTCCCCGAACGCCCTTGCCAATACGCCAGGACGTCTATGATGCACCGTTACGCCGTTTCGGCGGTAATCTTCTCATACCACGTATGGTGTGACTTCCTATCTACATCCGAGACTCTCATCAACTCCTCGACCATTTGCCCTACAAGACCAATGTACTCCGGCAATCCGCTTGATGCTAGCCCCTCACTCGCTGTGCTCGCTACCCTTACACGATCGTTCGCGCTCGTTGCTGAAAGTCGAACAAAGATATGCGTCTTGAGCCGTTGGAACAAGAGCCGCATGACTGGATCTGAGATCTGTCCAGCGTGCACTTGTGACAATATGCGGGCGACGATATTGCCAAGCTGGACCTTAGTGGCTGGGGGGAGTGTGTGCGAAAATTCGATGGTGTTGATTATTTCGGCCGCCGCAATACTACCCGAACTTTGGGGAGATTCGTTGTCCTTCAAAATATTCCAGATCCTGTCAGCCTCTGTCTTCCATTGTGTTCTCACGTCGCGCTTCAACAAATTCTTTGCTGTCAAGAGGATCGAGCCCACAGCGACTATCCGAAGTGACCGGCGGCGAAAACGCATTATCCTTTGTAGATCGAGATGAAGCGTTTCAGGCAAATCATCGTCTTGCAACTTGGAGGTAGCAATTGCCACATCCGTCAGGCCGCGAAAGTATATTTTCTCGAACGTCGGCCTATGGGCTTGCTGATTGGAACCCTCGACGTCCCTTCTGGCCAACTCTGCGAGAACCTTTTCCCTCGAATCCCGCCACCACCTTTTAGTTTTATCCAATGTCATTAAGCCCGTAGCAAGATCGTGTGCGAAGCGCCTCTCCTCATACCCCGGTGCCTCCCTGATTAGATCTGGCGCAGAGATTTGAAGCATGAAGTTTGCATGATCGAGAACAAGGAGGTCGATCACACGCACGAGTCTAGCTAAACGATCAATAAAATCACCACTGCGATCCTCTGCAAATGCCTTGACATCTACATCCCGGGCTGGTGCACACATCTTCGGGAGGATCGATTGCATGAAAGAGAAGAAGCGCTCGTAAGAGAAGCTTCCTTGGCGGCACTCGTTTTCTATCAGGACAGGATCAAGGGTTTCCGAGACAACTGTGTAAAGAGAAGACTCGGATTGATGAGGCTGAAGGAGTCGGAGGAGTCGATCACGGAGATTTTCTACCATTGCGACAATCCACCTGTCGCCCACTCCGGCTTGGATGTCACGTCTCATGCCGTCAAACACGGCCCGGTTGAGAGTGTCCCGAACCTGGGAGGTCGTACTGTTTCCCGCGCCGATCCTGTATTCTCTGTTGATTGCTAACTCATGAACCAACAACCTGTTGTCCGGGATGCTTGACATTGCTTTCAGGAGTTCATCGAATTGCATTGACTCACGAGGTCGTTGCGGGCGATTCTGAGAAAGTTGGCCTGCCGAAGCTTCCCCTGGAGTCGCCCTTGGACGGACGTCCCCCGCCGGTTTTCTAGCTCTGCTCTTTTGAGCTTCGCGCATAGCGTCCCTGATCAACCTCTTTGCTTTGTCTGGGCCGGCAAGCTTTTTTATCCTCACAAGCAATAAGATCTGTTGCTCTCGGATTCCCTGCCGGTATTCTCTCGTTACCTCTTCAGTCTCGTTTTTGACCTTTTGCCAAATCTGATCAAGCTCTACAAATTGAGCGATCATAGTTTCGACTAGGACGCTCGAATCATGGGCTTTCCAAGCTGAGAAAGCGGTAAAAAATGAAACATATGCTTCAGATAGAGACTGCAACTGTATCGGAGACGGCGTAAAACTTGTCGAGGCCGCCAAGCTGGATAGGAGATGCTCGAAAGATATTAAGAGATCTTTAGACTTCGTGATGAGATCCTTAAACTGTGCGTTAGCTAGATCGACCGCACAAGCATCGATGGAAGCAGTGCATACCTGCTCTTGCTCGCCATCGTTGCTGAGGACTTGTGCGGGATGTCCCAAAATCAAGAATGCGCTCAAGAATGTTCGGACCGCGGATCTCTCTCCAGATGCGCCTCCCTCCCCGTCCGGCAAACCGCAAAGCTGTAAGACCTTTGCCGTAGCTATAATGACCGTTTCCTGCGAAAGTAATGCGCCAACCTCTTCAAAGCTCGTGTCACGGACTCTCTCTATTGATAAGCCTAGGTCTGTGAAGTCCTTTACAGCCTTTCTCCTCTGCGATATCCTCCAAGCTTTCTGTATCTTCTGTACAGCAGTCTCCTTTTTCTCGGAGCTTTCCTCTTCTTGGGCTGGTCTTTTATCCTCAGCGCGCGGTATGCTTCCCGCTCGACCCCTTCTCGTATTTCTCTTGTCCAACAACTCAATCCGCCTCCTTTCCGCATCGGCGAGCCTCTCCTCCATCACTTCCCTCAGCTTCCTTCCTTCGGCTTCACGCTTCTCCTTCATTCCCTCCGCTATATTCTTTGCCCGTCTTACCTCCTCTGCGCACGCGGCGGCCACCTGGGCTAAGATCTTCTCCCGTGCTTGCTGTGCTGCTAGGGCTCGTTCCTCTGAATTGGACGGCCGCATCGCAGCTTTCGCCATTGCCGCGCGCATGCGTACTGCTTCAGCATGTGCCGCTCGATCGGCAAGGCGAGCCTTGCGAGATTCGATGATGGAGGCGCGTCGGAGGTGTTGCGCAACATATCGGCTTTGGGCCCCATGATACGAGTGACGGGAGTGGTGAGAGTGAGACGAGGAGAGCGAATTGCGACGGGAAGACGCAGCAGATGAGCGTCTGCGATTGGTAGGACGCTTATTAAAACGAGCGGCAATGTGCGGCGGAGGTGAAGCGCCTTGCGCCATATCATCAGATGGCATCAGATCGACATCTTCGGGAATATCTGAAGTGGCGTCCTGAACGGAGCCGGGCAGAAGGCCGTCGAAACCGGGCGAGAGCTGACGCATGAAGTCCGACGATGATGGAGAAACGAAGAGAATGAATGAATGATGGGAGACGAGATGGGGTTCAGGCGCGACCACCGTAGCAGGTCGAGCGTCTTGTGTATAGACGTCGGTTTCGCCACCGGGACAAGAAATGGAGCGGTCCAGCGCAGTTCGTCTGGTTTGCGAGACCTTCCGCTTACGGCAGCCGCAGTCGACGATCGAAAGCCTTGGAACAAACGAAGCAAACAAAGACAGGGCTGTTGAAAGCAAACAACAAAGACGCAAGAGACTGGTGAAGTAATATAATCGAAGATCAGACGGAAGAGATCCGAGAGAGAGGGAGAGAGAGATAGAGAAAGAGGGTAAGAAAGAGAAGGGGGAGACGGTTGGTGGTGGTGGTGATGGTGAAGGCGACGAGCGCCCGAGAGGGACCGAAATAGAAGGAGGTCGGTTGGCTTGGTGGGTTTCAGTTAACGATGACGAGTTATGTCAGGCCGTCAAGTCATGCCAGCCAGTGGCAATGGCAGTGGCAATGGCAGTGGCCAATGCCAATGCCAATGCTGGGGCTGGGGCTGGTGCTGGTGCTAGTGCCAGTGTCAACGCCAGTCCAGCCACCACGAAGTTTCTCGAGTTGTAGGCAGCGCACAGGTTTGTAGGTAGAGAGTACAAGTACGTACTCTGCATTCATATATTCGACTCCGCATGCCTGTATCAAGTTGCAAGGCGGAGTGCAGTGACAGCAGAGATCCCCGAGTTATCTTTTCCGCCTGCCGAGTTATCGTCACAAGTCGAGCAGATGATGCTGTTGTTGTCCTTTTTGTGAGGGATGTAACTCTGACTGGACCTCTAGTCATTCTGGTCTCTCGCTCTCTCGGAAAACTGGTCACAACAATAAGCGGGCATCACGGGCATCACGGGCATCACAGGCATCACAGACACCACCGGCATCACAGGCTAGCGCGCGCCTTTAGTCTTCTATCATGCATTCTGCAACCGCAACGTTTTGTGTATCCCCCCCCCCAGCCACGGGACCTGGCAGCTGGGACGCACGACACACTAGACCGATTGCTGCTCGGTTCTGCCGAGTGGACAGGTACAAGTGCAATATTGTACATGTACAATCAATACATACTTAGTAATGCATGCATATATACCTTTCCCCAGCTCGACTGCTCGATTCTACAGAGCAACAAAGTAATAAACTCCACCACGCCCGCCCTCGTTCGGAGATCAACTATATCAACTGTCCTCTGCTACTTCCGAATTCTCGTCACTTTGGCGAATACCAGTCAAGACCATGGTACGTGGCCAAAGGCGTGAGAAACCATCAAATCCAAATCCACTCTTTACACCAGAGTAGACAGACTACTATGTATCGCTAAATACAGTAATGGCCGCGCTCCATGAGGCTCCAGGCAGCCACTCATATTCTTGGCAGGGGTATACCTCGCCGCTATTGTTCTTCCAGACAATTAAGCATACTCCACCAGCACCATACAGTCTCCACAATACCAAGAATGGGATACAGATGTGCAACATCGCCTTGAGCGCCACAATTTCCAAGATACGTACACGTACTGTATACAAGAATACATCTGGCGCTACCTCACAACCCTGACCGCTTCCAAGCAGCTAAAAAGGATGTATATAAACAACAGTTGAGTCTCTTCATTTCTTTCTTAATATTTATGATCCTACCCAAGCATTATGACGATCAACCACTCACCCACTTCTCTCCATACAGCAGCAGCACCACCACTACTACTACTACCTCCTCCTCCTCCTCAACCATCCCCTCACCCCGTCTCCTGGGAAAGCGTCTTCTGGGCCCTCTTTTCATTGGCAGTCAATTGCATGACCCAGCCTTCCAGTATTGACCATCGCTTACCCAAGAGGATATTCTTCCCCGCCAACGCGTCACCGATAGTCTGCGCTGCGGATGCCCTTGAGTGCCTCAGCCAGATTGGTTATTTGTGCCTTTTCCAGGGCCTCTCTTATCGCGAGGCTGTGAGATATGTGTGGCATTTCCGACGGGTTGGTGGAGACGAGGACATGATTATTGAAGACTCAGTCACGGAGGCACATCTGGTTGGACGTGGTGTAGTGTTCTTGGGTGTGTTGACACAAGCTATTAAGGTGTGGGGGATGGGGGGGGTGCCGTGGTCGAAGGTCTGGGTGGGGATGTATGTTGGTTCTTTTCTAGTCACCACTGCGATCGGAGTCCTAGGCCGGCCAGGGCCGAGTGCGTCGACGTCCACAGAGCACACAAGCGCCATGCGAACGACTAAGGGCCTGAGACGTTTGAGATATTGCATCTGGTCTGGCGCTTTGGTGGCGCAGGTTGCGCTATGGATATGGATTACTCACGCTCTGCTCCAACCAATATGGAAGCTCTCTATGGGCTCTTGGTTGTTAGCATACGTGGCGGGCTACTTTTCCGCCGTCTTCGTGCTTATTCTGATATCCATCATCTTCAAGCTCTTGATGGCGAGCACGGAATTCCTCGAAATGGCCTTGAAATTTGCGGGCGTAGTCCCTTCCGGGGCCCGGACAGCGATATACTCATTGACCCGTTACGGGGTCCATTGCCTGGGAATATATACCGTATGCCACACTCCGTATTTCATTATATACTTCTTCGCCGTCACTATGACTCCGCTCTACATTTTTATTGTATACGCCATCCTCTTCTGCATAACGGCTGTTGCAATTCTCTCTTTCCTCGTCAATACAGCGCGCATGTCTCGCTATCTCTCTCATATCATCTTCGGCGAATCCACACCCAAATCCATCAAAACCACATCCTTAATCATACCCCTCATCCCTATCATTACTCTTCTCCTCTCCCCCCTCTATTACCGCTTCCGTTTCGACTCCTCAACTACCTACAAACCCCCCTGGGCAGACAAACTAGGCTGAACAAGGACCGCCACCACACACTCCACCACCCCCCACAGCAACAAGAAAGGACAAGGCGACCTCTCTCTCTCTCGCGCGCGCGCGAGCTTACTCCACACGTTAAACGCGGACCTGGCCACAATGCTGCAGCACCTCTCTCCCTCCCTCTCAAGGAATGTCTATCTATCTATCTATCCATATATCCCTCCCCTTCGGGAATAAGAAACCCCCCAATCTCCCCGCAAATCAACGCTCAAAAAAAAAAAAAAAAAAAGTTTTACGCAAAAAAACGCCTTGTGTGTGTGTGTGTGTGTGTGTGTGTTTTTTTTTTTTTTTTTCCACACCGTGCGTGTTGAAAACTTCAAAGAAAATGGTGCGAGGGATAATGATAAGTCGAGCAAAACACACAAAAAACACACTAGACACAGGGGTGGAGAATTGGGGGGGAATGGGATGGGATGGGATGGGATGGGATGGGATGTTAAGAAATGTCTCTGGGGGGGCGGAGGGGAGAGGGGATAAAATCACAGGTATATGTATGTATGTATGTATGTATGTATGTATGTACGCGTACAAGTACAAGAACAAGCCGGATATCTGCATACAGTATACAGTACTATGTAGCATAGGGCTGGAGCAGCGCCGCGCGCGCCGCGATGCTTGTGACACAAAACCACCACGGTAGGAAATCGCCCCGCCCAGTCTTAAGACTACTCGGGATTCGAGGTCCTTTACTCGACGCGGCCCTTTTTTCTTTTTTTTTTTTTTCTTTCTTTTTTTCCCCAACAAACCATTGGTGCTGGTTGTAACTTTGTACTTACGCTACGTAACTATTGTATGTTTTTTTTTTTTTTTGTCGGGTTTGCAAGTTAGTTAGTTCCATCTACTGTAACAACCTCCCCCCCTCCTCTACTTGTGGAAGTGCGCTTTGCATCAGAGCAAAAAAATTTTCTTGGGAACAAAATGGACATTTTTTTTTTTTTTTCACGACTCCAAGATCCATGCCTTGACCATACCGTCATCTCCTGTGCTTATGATAATTTCCTCATCTTTTGCCCGGCCCTTATCAAATCGTTTTGCCCAACACACATGGTTGATCTCGTACACTCCGTGCGCAGCTGGCATCTCTGCCAGGACCACCCATTCCGTCTGTGCCGCACAGGAGGCAGATTCACCAGTATCGTCACCAGTAGGGCCCCCTTGGGCGTTAGCACTACCGCTGCTCAATACGTCATCCCCCCCCTTGCCACCCTCAGTGCTTGTGGAGGGGTTGGTCTTAAGCGGAACTAGAGACTCAGATCCTGATCGCCATCGCTCTTCATAAACAACAATCTTTCCATCACCGCCTACACTCGCTACCCTTCCTGTTCGCTTACTCCAAGCTACAGAGTAGATTGCCCTAGTGTGTGATTGCGGCAACTGTGTTTCTTCTATCCATCCCTCTTCAGCGCTTCCGGTGCGAATACTGCTCGGTATCCCGTCGTCCCCGGTAACCGCACCATCCATACCCTTTAGCTCTCGGGTCCACACCCGAATGGTTAGATCATCAGACGAAGATATCAATCGGGGCCCGGCTGCACTGCGCCTCTCTAAAAAGCGTGTAGATATGGGTGAGGGACTCTCGCCGGAAGTGGGCAGCGACGGGTTGGACAGAGGCTCAAAATCGATTGACCAAACCGTAGAACTGTGACCTCTGAGTACCGATATGCACGTCCAATCATCAATATCTTCCTTGTATAGACGTATAGTATCATCGTAAGACGATGAGGCTAGGAGCTGTGGGGCCCAATTGCGCGGTTAGACTTGGTCTTCTGTCCGCACCAGGGATCTATGCCCACCTCTTCCTCTGGATGCCAAACCACACACTTGACATCACCCTCATGTTCCTGCAAGACAGCAATCGTCTCAAAATTGTCGTCCTCCATCTCTTCCCAGATCCAGACGCTCTTATCTCTGGAGCATGTCGCCAGGAAATTGCCTCCCGCACTCCATGCTACGCTCTTCACCTCACTCTCATGTCCATCAAGCACAACCGCAAACCGCCATTCCTCGTCGTCCTCGTCCTCCTCCCCATTGCTCCCGCTTCCAATCTCCCTCTCCCGGCGTTCTGGTCGCGGCACCATATCGTCATCCCACCGTCGCCATATTCCCGCCGACGAATCAAACGAGCCAGTCGCAAGCACAGATTCGCCCTTAGTGCCAGGCTTCCAGGCAGTCGAGCGGATGGAGCGTTTATGCCCCCCTTCAATGGTGGACATAAGGGTAAAGGACGAGAGAGAGTAAACGCGGACGGACCTGTCAGAGGAGGCAGTTGCGAGGAGCGGGAGTGAGTGGTGCGGTTGGGACGACCAGGCGCGGGCGAGCGAGGGAGGAGTGAAAGGCGCAAGAGGGCAGAGTCGAACAGTCGACATGGCTGCTGAGGCTTGGAGTTTTCCTATCCGTCGTCGTGTATCAACGACACGGGCGTGTCATGCTGTGTAGTACATTTAACTAGTACCTGTAGCACATGTAAGCGACCGTGCTCGTGGAAAGGCCGCGATGAGAACCACCAGAGCTTGGACAGCTCGCGGGAGGCATTCCTCTCAGCCAATTCAACCGCCACACCATCGACAGCGTGTTCTGTAGTAGGGTAGTGGGCTGTCTAGAATGATAGTCTACGCGTGCTCGCAAACATCAATCCTTCCAGCCTCGGCCTCGATTATGTAACATGGCCCGCCGTGGCTAGCTACAGTAGTCGTTCCGTTTAGGCACTTTGCTACTACAGACATGTACTGTAGTATGCACTCGCTCAGCTCTACAGGGCAACCAGCAGCCCGTGTGGGGAAGCCAGTGTTCGACGATCATAGTAAAACGCCAACTTCTGTGTTTGATGGGTTGTTGTGTTCTGCAATGGGCTTTCCCTCAGCGTTGCTCTGCCTTTCGGCCGTTTTACGCGGCCTAGACGCCCTCTATAAGAAGTATGGAAGGAGAAAGTACTAGGCCTGGAATACATGTCGGCGTTGGGCACGGCCAATAGCCTGAGCATCCTCTACACCAATCAAGGCCAGCTCAATGAGGCTGAGGCCCTGTACTACCATCCACGACCAAGATAACTAGAATTAATTAGATCTATTACCCAGACCGCTGTCCTTATTAGAACTAACACTGCACTCAAGACACTGTAGGGAAGTTTGCGTATTGATGAATAGGAACAATGTCGAACCGGAGATAGTAGAGGGCGAGCCCTGTCGAGAAACTAGCTCCACAGTACCAATAAGCTGCTAGATGTCCTGAACAAGGCACTTTCCACCAGATTTTCGGGCACAATATGCTACAGGCAGGAAACTTGCCACGAAAATATGCCTTTCGGAGAGACTACAAGAAACAGTGCTAAATCATGCCCTTAACCTGGGGTCTAACCGCTGATGCATGATTGCGTTCTACCAACATTAGCCCAGCAAGAATACCGGATAGGCGGGATCTGTAAAGGCGCTGGCTTGGGGGAATTTAAAAAAAAAAATGGGTGTTGGTGATCACTCTTATACGAAGGCTTGCAAAGCCATGTTAGCTAAAATGAATAAAGTCCATTATTTATCTACACTCCTCATGCCTTTCTCCTTGCTCGTATTGTACTTGCTTCAGTAGTGGCAGATGTGATATGTATTGCTATATATAAATCTTAGTTGCCTATAGGTCATAATACGCGCATATTCCGCAGTTGAGTCAACTGATTTACAATTGATAATAGCACCGCCCCTAGATGAGGCAAAAGAGCCCCTTCGAACGGCTGGGCCTATGGATAGGTGTCGTTGTATTCGTTCTTGCACTCTGGGACTTATAGTTGCTAAGAGGGGCTTTGTTGGTGGTTGCAACCGATAGAACGTTGAATGTTACATTGGGCTCAGAGCTACAATTGGGTATCGAAGTACTAGTTCGTTAATTAGCATATTCTAATCTTCGTGCGTTGGCAGAACCGAAACCATTCGATAGGACCGCAGAATAGGCCGATCCTCGAGAGTAAGTTGGAATCGCCTACAACACCTCTCAATACCACACCATGAACTACCGGCGGCAGGCTGTATTCCACCTGTATGGGCAAACAGTACACCACATCTCCTGATTCAACAGGATCCGGAACAGCGTCCAGGGCGAAATCTTGCCACATGTGGGCCTCCTTGGCATTCCTGACCAATTTTACCTCCTGACACCTGAGTCTGTCCGCGTATGAGAGTCCCGAAGGCAGTGGTCCGTACTGGATTATAGCCGGTGCAACCGTTCCTTCCATGGTAACGATACCTTTCTCTAAGGCACCGAACCTATCCGGCGTTGCAAGATGCAGTTCCCCTTTCGTGAGCTTCGCCATGACCAAAGTGGTAACAGGCGGACGGCGATAACACCAAGCACCTCTAACCTTTGCCCACGACCACGAAGGCGCCAGCGGCGGGTCATCCTCAGATGGCGGCTCAGGTATCATGTCGTCTTCGGGGTGCACATACCATAACATCATCTGTACAAACCAGACCTCCCACATCCCGCCGTAATAAACACCATGTGCTCCAGTGCTTCCAAAGACCCCCGCCACGCCCGATATTGCCGCAAGCCGATCACTGTGCTTTGTGATCTGTCTTCGGCAATAATGGTACAGAACGTCGTCCCAGAGCTCCAGCATTCTACAGGACTCGGCGAACGACAATCGCGGCCACAAGTCCTGCTCACTTCGCGGCCACGAGTCATGCTCACTCATTCCCGACCTGAGGCGGCTCATGCGGTACCCGGTTAGCCGGATCCAGGCATCGGTGAACCGGTAGCGGAGGCCGCTGTACGCCGTGACTGAATCTGTGTGGACTCCAAGGCTTGCCCATGGGTCTGGTGTTGGGGATGATTTGTTGATGCCGGAGCATTGGCAGCGGACGTGGTTTGAGCATTCGAAGATCGCTTCGTTGTCATAGAAATATAGAATTCTGGATGCTAGGAGGCGTTCTTGGAGGATCCAGGCACGGGTAAACAGAGGGGATGGACTAGACTCACTGATCAGGGTATCTCGAGCACAGGAGGCCGACTCGGCTGCTTGGTCTTGAGAGTTTTCACCGCATTCCGTTCGAAACAGGCCGTATCGACTACCTTCTCTAGCAGCGGCAGCGATGGCGAGGTAGCTGTTTCCATACACATTCATCATTCCTGCTGACTCCTTCCCCCAGTCGTCCTTGTCGTCCTGGACGATACAAAGCGAATCAATCCAAAGGTACTCGATACCGAGGCCATGCGTGACGGTTACGGCATCCTGGAACGTCTTGGTTAAGGAAGACCACTTGACCTCCCGAAGATGATCCGATAGATTTGCTTTCGTTGTCTTTACCAGCTGACACTTCCCCCAACAGTGGCTCAGGGTCGTATATCTGAGCTTCTCGCCATTCCCTTCATGGAGTCGAACCTTGAAGCCTCCTTGCTCTTGCGTGATTTTCAAGACCCTCGTTGGTAAGGCATGTGGTTTTCCGGTGAGGAGCGGGCAGAGCCTATGCCTGTGCCCGCATTCGTCTATCCATAACCTGACTTGGTTGAAGAACTCCGCTGATGGTGGCTGTGTAATGTTCTTCGCTGGCTGATAGCATGATGGCCTCAATTCAACAAGCTCTTGTGGTCCATCGGGACCAACCACCATCGCGTCCATGCGAGGATCATAGTTACAAGCGACAGGACAAATTGTCATGTAGATGAAAGTCGACTATATTGCTTCAAATGCTTGTTAACTATTGATTACACGGGTTCCACCCGACTTAAATGCTTGCAATGGCCCATGGCAGGCCTTCGGTTCATTGCCTAGCTGGGGACTACGTAAAGCATCATGGCGTTGACACCGCCACGATCCTTGATTTTGGTAACCAAACGCGCATTCATTGTTCAGGTTCTCTTAGCCACCTGAATTCTCACCCAGCTCACCCAGATCACCCGGCTAAAGCGGCGTCACCTGGGTGAGCCGTGAGTGAGTGAGAAGGCGCATTTTTAATGACTTGTATCGCCATGTTTTACCGAGTGAGGCTCTGATAGTGACAAATACGAATGCGTCACGCAACTGCGGTGTAGTCTTATTGCACCGACCACCAACACCATTCTCGCCCGGCCTGCAGCAATGGCGCTGAGGCGTTCTGCCAGAGTCAACGCCATCGGCCGACCCTCTATATCCGCTGGCAAGGGAGACCAGACAGTCGGAAAGGTAGAGCCCAGCAGGGTCACCAAAAGGGGAAAGGGAGGGGGAAACCCCAAGTCGACGAGGGCTGAAACGCCGTCCACTCCCAAGCAGAAGCGGAATGGAGCCCCGAAGAGCATCCCCCGCAGTTCCAGGATAACGGGGGGTGGCTCCTCACCCGCATCCGCAAACAGGCCAGCAGACCCACATCAGACAAATGCCCCCTTGGTGTCGCCGGAAACGTCCCGGGTCGTTGTCTATGCGGACGGGCTAATTCCTTCTGGAAGAAGAGCTGCTGGACCGCTATCAGCAAGGACGACAGAAAATATTCTGGAAGAAGCTTGTGCCCACCTCATCAAGGTTGATCCAACACTCAAGCACGTCATTGGCAATCACCCTTGTCCAATGTTCTCTCCTGAAGGTCTTACAGAAGAAATTGACCCTTTCGTAACCCTGTCAAGCAGCATCATATCTCAACAGGCATGCTTCCCCCCCTCAAATATCGATTCCTATGGGACCTGACCAAACGAAAGGTGTCTGGCGCGGCCGCGAGGTCCATCAAAAGGAAATTTATACTTCTTTTCGGTAACAATGCAGATGCAGATAGTGATGAGGATTTATCAAAGTGCTTCCCAACACCTTCACAAGTAGCAGCTTGTGATTTAGCAACACTACGAACAGCAGGGCTCTCCGGGCGAAAAGCCGAATACATCCAAGGGCTAGCGCAAAAGTTTGCCAGCGGCGAACTCTCCACCGAGATGCTGGTTAACGCGAGCGATGAAGAAGTGCTAGAAAAACTAATCGCCGTCAGGGGGCTGGGGAAATGGTCCGTTGAGATGTTCTCCTGCTTCGGCTTGAGGCGGATGGATATCTTTTCAACCGGAGACCTAGGAGTGCAGTAAGCACCATATTTTTATTTTTTTTATTTTCAGATAACCCTTACTCCCAGCAATAAACAGAGAAACACCTACTAAATATCCCATTCGCACGCGCGTATATATATAGACGAGGAGTAGCTGCGTACGTTGGCAAAGACGTGGGCAAAATGAAGGCCAAGGGCGGCGGCAAATGGAAGTACATGCCCGAGAAAGACATGCTTGAAATTGCAGCCAAGTTTGCACCTTACAGGTATGTTTTTAAAACCTTCCTCCATCTCCCCTCCCCCCCAAATGGTCTTATCAACAAACCAACTAACCACCGAAAAAAATATCTTTTTTTTTTTATTTTCTAGGAGTCTGTTCATGTGGTATATGTGGAAAATACAAGATGTTGACGTTGAAGCCATGCAGAAATAAGGAAGGAAGATGGGGAGGGAGGGGGGGGGTTTTATATCAATTTTCTTTTTTTCTTTTTTTTTTTTTACTTCCCTAAGATTGGACGCGTATACCGTCAGAGTTAGGGGTTTGGATGGCAAGAGTTATTCTTAGATATTTGAGAGAGTGAGAGAGAGAGTTGTTACCCGGTTGTGGCCGGTTTCGGGCGTAGTGGTTTGGGCTGTTTGGCGGTTTCGATCACTCGAGATATACAATCCCAGTCTGAAATTACGCAACGCGGGTGTGTGTGTGTGTGTGATCGATCCCGCTCCCGGGATTCATGGGAGCAGAGTCGTAAGCGGCCAGGAATAATTCGTATTTGTTATAGGAATTGCTCATTGTAGTTGGTTAGGGGCTTGTATATTTTTCTACAATAATCTACAGTCTTTTTTTTTTCTTTTCCCTCCTCTACCAACAATTACCAAGACATCCCCGCACTTCCAGTCTCGTCAGGAGGACGACAGTTTATGCTGCTCTCCGCTTGATTACCATTGACTCCAGATCTTCTCGTTCTTTCTTCTCGGCTTCAATCTCTCTGATGATTGGGGATAGATACATTATATCCTGTAGGACGCTGGCGTTAGTTTCTATGCACGCGAGAACACGGGTTCTTAGTTTAGCAGGATCTAAAGGGCACTAGCATACCTCCTCTGGCTTCGTCTGTTCTTCCTTAGGCAGCAACTGGTGGGAGAGTGAGCACTGCGAATAATTAGCATGCGTGCAGCTTCGGAATATGATCCGCATCTCTCAGGGCACAAACCTGGAAGGCACGGCGTAGACGGAAGACACGATCGTAGGCCTCTTTTGGAGAGAGGCGTTTAAGAGCCAATTCCACAGTCTCGGACTCCTCGGGTATCAGGTCGTCGGCCCTGCAGTTGAACGCACGTCAGCGCAGGAGACCGTGTGGGGCAACGACACGCAACGCAGCAGAGGGCCAATTGACCTCCAGTCGAGGGTTGTGCGGAGCAAAGAGCATCCTCACCTCAGACCGAGTTTCCGATAGCCGGCAGCATCAGCGTACCAGTTGGCCAGCGGAGTCATCCAGCGCCGCAGCCACGGCCGCTTGACGATGAAGTTGGTGAACGACGGTTGGGACATCACGACGCAGCACGCGGCAGATCGTGACTGTCGGGCAACAGCAGGTTGGGACGGGTTGCAAAGGGTTGGGCACGGCGATGGAAGAGCGATGAAGTTGGGCTCGGGAGTTATGTAAGCAGAGCCAGGGCGCCAACCCCCCACGCCAAGTTGCCCTGCGGATGCGGTGTGGAAGAAGTTGCAGCAGAAGTGCAGCAGAGGAACAGTGGGATGGTGGAACCGCCCAACAGCCCTGTCTGCCGCCCTTCTCCCGCCATTTCCTCCTGCGTTTCTGCTGTTCCCCACAACAACCGCCATCACCACCACCACCCGTCCACAACGCCGTCTACAGCCCCGTCGTCCACAGCCTGCGCTCCACGCCGCTCTGCAGCCTGCACCGAAACCAACACATTGCCCACGGCTGCTCAGAGTGCTGCATTGACATGTCGACCGACCGTGACAACAGCTAGTGGTCGTGGCACAAGGCCGTACACGCCGGTGGAAGAGCCCCCCGCACACCTGAGAGCCGGGGGCCAGGAGCACGACGCATTGGCTTGAGGCCGTCGGAATCAAAGAGAGACTACCCCTTGCGCAGCTTGCTCTTCTAAACAACTAGGTTCGAATGCTGTTCTGGAGCATGTCTCCCAGATACCGGCAGTCGCCTCCCCCCGGTTCTCCACAACCTCCTCCTCCTCCTCCTCCTCTGCCAAACACAGCCGCTGGGCCGCCGGGCGTACGTGGCGTCGCACAAAGCCCGCCCGAGTCGTTGACGTATCCGGAGTATCTGTCTACGCTATGCTCAAAAGACTTCATACAGGCTTTTGCCGGGGCCTGCAGCGGACTCGCCTCAGGCATAGTGACATGCCCTCTGGACGTCATCAAGACAAAATTGCAGGCGCAGGGCGGCTTTCGGGTGCGAAGAATAGACCCGATCAGTATTGGACAACCTCTGCAGTATCGGGGCCTGGTTGGCACCGCCCGGACAATTTGGCGAGAGGACGGGCTGAGGGGCATGTACAGGGGATTAGGACCAATTACAATGGGATACATTCCCACCTGGGTGGTCTATTTCACAGTCTATAATAGGAGCAAGGAATACTTCAGCCAAAAAGTTGGTTAGTTGATCCCTGCTGCTTGGTGGGCGTACTAGAACGCTGACTCTCGTCCGGAGATCCCGAAAGGGAGTGGGTTTCTCACCTCTTCTCATCAGTAACTGCTGGCGCTTGCTCCACCCTGTGTACAAACCCAATATGGGTAATCAAGACCAGACTGATGTCCCAAGTCAGCGCATCCAACCTCCACAGCGCTAGGCCGCCTTGGCACTACGAATCCACTTTAGACGCTGCTCGGAAGATGTACCGCAATGAAGGCCTTCTTTCTTTTTATTCAGGGCTAGCCCCAGCTCTACTAGGATTAACCCACGTCGCAGTTCAATTCCCATTGTACGAGAGATTTAAGAGGTATTTCACTGGGGCTGGAATGGGGAAACGGAAAGAAGGAGAAAAGCTCCAGCCTCTTGGGGTCATTGCGGCCAGCTGCCTAAGCAAGATTTGCGCAAGCTCAGCGACCTACCCTCACGAAGTCATCCGAACAAGGCTCCAGACCCAGCAGAGGGTAATTACAACTATTTCGCCCGAAGGAATGACCTTCGCAAGCAGCCTCAGTGACTCCGGTCGTCCTCCAGGAGGCGTTTCAGGTAGGAGCGGGAGTTCATCAGGGCCACGATATCGAGGTGTTATTAGTACCTTCAAGACCATTTTGCGAGAGGAAGGTTGGCGTGCCTTCTATGCCGGTATGGGCACCAACATGATCCGCGCCGTACCAGCATCCGCTACAACATTGCTTGTGTACGAAGTAATAGTCGAGTTCCTGACAAAGTCGAAAGACGAAGGTGAAAGAAAGCTAAGACCCCATAACCTTCTCGAGTAGACGTCCCTGGGAACGTGGCCCGTTGCTGATCCTCTCTTCTTTGGCGTGGTGGGTGGCTTTTGTGTTTACAATGCCTTTTTTTTTCTCCTCGGAGCATATAGGCGCAAAAATTTTCCTTTTTTTTTTTTATATTCCGTCCATACTTCTTCCCTGACACTGGAGAGGGGTTTAGGGGGGAAGATGGCCGTACAGTGGCCCCTTCCGGATCAGGCAGGGGAAAGGGATGGAGGTGGTTCAAGCGCATGGACTTGGAAAAACGAGCATATTATTGTTACTATTATTATTTTTTTGTTCCCGCTAGATTCTATTTCTATTTCTCTTCTGTATATACGTGGTTATTTTTTTTTTTCTTTTCTTATGGAGATTTGAGGGGAAGGAGGGGGTGGGGTTGTATATAGACAATAACTAAGCGCTAGTTGTTCAGCTGGCTGTGTAGTAGTTGTGTGCTTCAATCCAATCATGTAGCTGCACAGCGGGGAAAAAGAAACAAACCCACCCCCCCCCCTCCCCCCCCCCGTGGCTTGTTAACCTCGGGTCGGATGTGATGATGATGATGATAATGTTCTGGCGGTATATAGACATATGGAAGATGTGATTAGGGTATGTAGTTTTTTTTTTTTTTTTGCATGCGGGCGCTCGGGCATACGAACGGACGGCTGGATTTCGTCAACGGTTGGCTTAGAGGAAGGGGGTGGTTGCCTCTTATCGGCGTTAATCGGGTGAAGTCCCCCCTTATGTTGATTTCTGTAGTGTCGTTCTATATGCCTTGTCTGGGGTTTTCTATACTATTATTCTATTTTTTATTTATTTATTTTTGGCTTCGGAGGAAAATGGTCTTGGGGGGAAGAATTCTGTTCATGCAAACCCTGCCAGTCTACCCAGTCTACGCAAGGAAAGAAAGTATTCATACAGGGAGAGCTTCAATTCCACCCGGACATAAGACCCCCAGGCGCCCAAGAGCCGGAAGAAGTTCCTAGGCCACAGGACGCTGCCACGCCGTTTAATGTTCTCCAGCTGCTCTTGAAATACCGTTCGGGAACAATACCGCGCTAGAATGAGGAACGTGCGTACGGGACCCTGCTTTGTATGGAGGTTCTCATCGAGGCTCCGCGCTTTGTTATCAAGTTAGTCTATGCGGTCAAGCAATGAAGCAGATCTACTCACTCAGATCGTTCGTCTTAAGAATTAGCAGGATAATTCCTAGTAAGTGTTAGCGCTTACCATCACTAAATACGTTCGCAATCACATACTCGGTACTTGTCCTAGCATTTGAACAAGTTGCTGCAACAGCCCATCGCCCATAGCTTCGGATATGTGTTCCTTCTCCTCTTCAGATCTAGGCATAATCACCGATTTAGTTAACACTCTATAATCCCGCCCCGTAATTGCACTCGCAAAAATTGGAAACTAGTAAGTACCGTCAGTGATAGAACTAGTTGCAATCGCAAAGACCTGATCAGCCTTACCTGCTCGTCTGTAATGCCCGCTACTTCATAAGCATATTTCCGCATCTTCGGCTCATCGGCGTCTATGACGGCTAGCCAGAGCTTCGCATAAGACCGGCGGAGATCAGTTGGAATATCTCGGTATAAACCGTGGTCGTAGAGAACGATATCGAAATTTGGGCCACGCCTCGATGTGTTCTTCCGGATGGCGAGGTTGCCTCCATGAGGATCACAGTGAAGCGGTGCGTTTTCGCCAAAGATCATTTCATTAAAGATATGGGCTAGTGCAGCCGACACTTCATCGCGATCAATGCCATTGGTATCCAGATAAATCAAATCATCCGGTCTATGCCCTGAGATGTAGTCCATTACCAAGATGCGCTTCTTCGACCAAATAACTAATTGCTACGTCAGCCCCTTCTTAGGCACTCGCTGCGGTCAGTGGCAATTACCTTCTGGTACAACCAACGGTGACCCTTTCACATGGTTAAAATATTCGCGAACACGTCTGGCATTCTCTGCCTCTCTATCGAAATCGAGCTCTTGCGGTAAAGAATGGCCCATCTCCTTTGCCAGCCATTCCAAGTCGTATTCAGGAAAAAATCGCTTCAACGTAGAAAAGGTAAACCTCGTGAGTGCAAGATCCAGCGGTACCCATTCTTCTAAGGCAGGGTGTTGCACTTTAACGGCAACCCGTTGTCCACTTTCCTTCATCGTTGCTCGATGAACTTGAGCCAAAGACGCC
The DNA here is from genome assembly GCA_021527025.2 of Geoglossum cookeanum. Taxonomy (NCBI): domain Eukaryota; kingdom Fungi; phylum Ascomycota; class Geoglossomycetes; order Geoglossales; family Geoglossaceae; genus Geoglossum; species Geoglossum cookeanum. The sequence goes on from JAJDFF020000006.1 coordinate 52,920, forward strand.
GCCCCGATCGGCGCTCTCTCAAATTCCGAGAAAAGCTCTGAGAGAGGCTGCCCAGTATCCTTGAGGAAGAGCCCTTCTATGGATTCAATCGATGACACTGGACATTTGTCTTGCAGTGGTATGAAGGTGTCGCACCACTCCTCAGGCAGGAGGTAGTTCATGCTGCTCAGGTGCTGTCCCAGCTTTATAAAAATGGAGCCATTCTTTTCGAGGACCCGCAACGTCCGTTCCGCGCATCTTTTGTGGCAATGGCGCAGTATGGACGATTGTTCCTCCGGATCCTCAGTTTCACTGCCCAGAGCCACCCGGTAGCTAGGGCCATGCATGGTTAGTGGCGGTCGACAACCACGGCAGTGTGAAAGCTTACTCGTTGATGCACACGGCCAAGGTGCTCACCACGCGGCCTGTTCTCTGCAAGGCGGCGTAGGCGTGCTTCACATCATCTGTAAAAGCTAGGGCGCCGACACCGAAAGTGCCTCCCGCCGCAGCGAGTACTACAGCCCCTAATCTAGGACGCCTTCCTGGCACCCTCCGGTTTGGGGGCGTATAGGTGGAATAGCGGGATGAGATCCGCCGTCTTTGACTGTGCAAACATTGCCGACATGTCCATATCACGGGCGATGAACGCAATGAGAAGACGAGCGGTTTCATATCTTCGGGTGGTGCGGGAGGTACAGGCCGGTCATGTTCAGGTCATGTTCAGGAAGGTCGGTGATTGCAAGCAATGACAATATTGCTGCTTAATTAATTGTACTTAGGCGGACGGAAAAAAGTCGGAGTTTCCTTTGGCTTATGTAACCACCGAAGCTTCAGCAATTTGACACCACACCTTCAGTTAAGCTGCATGCAAAACATCTCTATACAGAGTACGGGGTAGATGCTCTACCAATCACAACCTAAACTCCCTGCCCTTTTTTGCCTCTAGATCCAATAGCGGGACAAATGCGGCACCGTATGTCTACAGAGTAGGTGGCTGGAGGCCTGAGGTTAGTTTGGCAGTGAGCTACGATTCTCTACAGCCTTCTTTCTAGTTATCTCTTGGCTCTCGTAATTCCCGCTGCTGCCCCCCTCGGCCCTTGCCTCCCCTCTGCTCTCTTCCACCCTTCTGCCCGCCTTCGCCACCTCCCCCGCCCAAGCCTCCCAGGCCATCTGCTGCTCCGGTTGTTAAAGCCGCAGTAGCCAAGCGATTGGACAGGTCGATCTGCGTTCGAATCGTGTTTGAGAGATAAGAAACCACTAGCACATCTTGGATGTGGTTATTGCTGTCGTCCGTTACTATGGAGCTTCATCAAATGCGTTTCCACTGGGTACTTACAAATCTCGCTCGATGTCCGCTGAGTCCACCTTCGGCGCTAGAGCCAGCGCATTTAGTAGGAATTGGCCAAGAGCATTTGATGGTGGCGCCTCTTCATCAAGGACGGAGTTGACGTAGTTTGACACTCTATCTAGTAAACGTAACACTTCTTCAAGGGCTCTTTCTAACGCTTCGATGTCTGTCACCACCCCTGTGGTTCGATCCTCTCGGTCCTTAGCTCCTGATATCAGCTCCAAGCCGCTCTTTTCGGCATCTCCATATTTGATTTCATGAGGCACTGGTATGAACAAACAGCTATCTGATGCTCGCTCCGGCGTTACCCCAACGGGTGCGGAGATATAAGTTCTCGCCTCAATATCGCGACCAGGAGTAGTCGACACGGTAAGGTGAATTGCTGGATGAGGAAATGTGCCGTCTCCTTGCGAGCTGTAGAAGTTCTGGATAAGAGCAGAAAAGGTGTTAAGCTCGCCCGACGTCGCATACCACCCGATGAGGATTTCCCGCGGGTTGGCTTTGAGATGGAGTGCGAGCATGTTCTTATGATAATCCATATCGACCTCAACCTGCTCCACCGTTTCGCTATGGCCCACCGCGTAGCAATTCCGGATTTCCACTTCGCTGCCATCCTCCGACCGTACGCCAAGCAGTGTTCCAATAACCCGCTCTTGTTCTGCATTTCTTCGCAGGGAGTGGTCTAAAATTGAGAAGAGTGCCTAGCATACTCTCTGTAAGCACTACAACTTAGCCCTAGTAGGCGGTCAACAGCGGTCTTACTTGAGGTTGAATTAAAACGTTGAGGGGGGCTGTCGTAGGCTGGATCCCAACAGCTGCCGGGCCTAGTGGCCTTGCAACATGCAAGAATGAATTTTGTCCAGCCATGGTGAGATCACGGGAGAGGGCCCTGACTCTTAGGAGGCACCTAGGAAGAAGGTGGAGCTCTTCCCCGTTGCGAGGCTCAAATCAGAGGGATGTTGGAATTTACAGCGCTTTCTTTGTGGGCAAATCCCAAGCCCTAATCGGTTTGCGCTAACGACAATTAGCGGAGCCGCAACGACTCCGACAAATAGCCAGTTTGTACGCCAACATCGAACCGTGCTGTGTCGAGTCAATTAACATGGCATACACAAGGGGACGGGGCAGCGGAAGATCGAGGGGCGGCCGAGTTAGAAGCGATGGTCCTAGAGGCAGGTTTGGGGCGCATAAAAGGACCAAATTCACAGCGTCGCGAATCACAGGGCCCGATGAGGGGTAAGTGTATTCAGGACCCTTACAGATAACCAAATCTGACAATTCACACAGAGATTCTGGAGGTTGTGAAAGCGCCTCAGATCCCGGAGAACGGAGTCCAACACCTGACTATGCCGCCTCGAGTGAAGATAGTGAAGACCAGAGCGACTTGCGTTCACCCAGCGTTCGGCCCTATAGCCTTCTGGTTCAATCACTAAGTGCAAATGAAGCCTCGGGCCAACCGCGGCACAAGAAGCGGAAGTTGGGCGGCGAAGATGCCCAACACATAGAACCTCACGTACAGGATAGTGCTGAATATCAGGTAGAGACAAATAGTGATATTGATAGGGTGGATGAGGCCGACGAAGACGCAGATCTCGCAGAATCCATGGATGCTGTGAAGGGAGAGGGAGAAGAGGAATTGGATAGTGCTGACCGTAAGTCCCAAGAGATCTTGTGCCTTTCGTGTTCGCCACTAAGAGGAGTAGGTTCCGACCCCTATGAGATACACTTCGGAAACCCTGATGAGGCTACTCTTTCAGAGCAAATCAGAGAGCTCTCAGAAACGGGCTGGCAGATGCATAGAACCGTGCAGAATGGTCTAAGAATATCTACGCTCGCGACTCTCACTTCTAGCAAGCAAAAAGGCCTTGTAAACGCTATGTTCTATACGGGACCCGAAAATTTAAAGGTATGAACTCGACTTGAAAACGCACCGCGGCAGAGCGCTTACGTCTACCGGCCTCAATAGCTCAAAAAGAGGCTCACTAGTCCTATACGCACATTACGGCCTACATTCTGCCCTCTTGAGGGTACAATATCCCCATATGTTTTCAATTATCAAGATCTTCTCTTTTGTGCTCGATCTCTTCAGAATGCCACAGAACTCCGAACATTAATTTGCTTACATGCCCTGAATCATGTTTTCAAGTAAGTATATCCAAATTATTAGCTCCGCATTTTGTTAACTCCACCGCAAGAACCCGCGATCGAGTGATAAAGAACAACTCCCGCCTTACAAAGGAAGGTGCTAGCGACGATGCTGAGTTTCGTGACCAGGGCTTCACGAGGCCCAAAGTTCTCATAATTTTACCCACTAGACAATCGTGTGCCAGAGTAGTTGACATTATTATAGCTCTCTGCGAGCCTGAGCAGCAGGAAAATAAGAAGCGTTTTCAGGAGTCCTACATGGAAGCGGGTGGCAAAACCTCAGGCGACAAGCCAGAAGACTTTCGGGACTTGTTCGAAGGCAATGACGACGATATGTTTAGGATCGGACTGAAATTCACCCGGAAAACTGTGAAATTCTTTGCTCAGTTTTACAATTCTGATATAATCATCGCCAGCCCACTAGGTATGCGCATGGCCATAGGTACTGAGTAAGTAATCCACGCATTCTACTTCTTACAATTAGCTATTAATGAGGTGAAGCGCGAAAAAACAAGACTACGACTTCCTAAGTTCTATTGAGGTCGTGATTGTCGACCAGGCAGATGCCTTACTCATGCAGAACTGGGAACACGTGGAGTACATCTTTGAGCACCTCAACCTGCAACCCAGGGACGCACATGGATGCGACTTTGGTCGCGTCCGAAATTGGTACCTGGATGGCAATGCCAAATACCGCCGACAGACAATCATACTGTCTGCTTTCAACACCCCTGAACTAAACAATATCTTTTCCAATTACATGCAGAACACGGAGGGCAAGGCTAAATTCACGGTCAACTGCAACGGCGTAATGCTAGAATTAGGCCTTGGGATCAAGCAAAGTTTCTCACGATATGACTCCCCTTCACTGACAAAGGACCCAGACGCTCGTTTCAAGTACTTCACTACCGCCATCGTTCCCTCTCTCAGCCGCCTCGACAAATCAACGAAAGGATCTGTGGGGCAGGGAACTCTCATCTTCATTCCTTCATACCTCGACTTCGTCCGAATAAGGAACCACTTCTCCTCCTCAACAGCGACACAAAACATATCCTTTGGCACCATCTCAGAGTACACCTCCGTTCGGGATGTCGCCCGTGCTCGTTCTCACTTCCTCACTGGGAAGCACTCTGTGCTGCTCTACACAGAAAGAGCCCACCACTTTCGACGTTACGCAATCAGAGGGGTCAAGCGGGTAATCATGTATGGTCTCCCTGAAAACCCGGTATTTTATCAGGAAATTATGGGGGGCTACATTGAGAAAAGCATGTTAGACGGGAAAGTGGACCCAGGGGAAGTTATTTCGAGGAGTGTATTTTCAAAGTGGGATGGGCTAAAGTTAGAGAGGGTTGTTGGGTCGAAGAGAGTTGGCGCGATGATGAATAGTGCAGGGGATACTTTCGACTTTATATGAGAGCCTTTCCGTAGATTGCGTTCGGTATTCTGTCGCTATAATTGAAACAAAAGACCACACCATATATAGACCCTCTCCAGCTTCCCCACCTACAATACAAAAGCTGAACTCCGCTTCGTACTTATCGCTGGAAATCCGTCAAATCAGGCTGAAAACCCAAGCCTAGCGATCTAGTGTATCGGACCCGCTTGCCCTCTCGAATCCGTCTTGACTGAGTCGTTCCCAGTTATAAGCTTCATTATCAGACATACCTGTAAATTGCATCGGTCGCGGATCAGCCATTTCCGGTACCATTGGATCCCATGATGGGTTCCAGAACAAATCATCAGGTGCTAACACGTCAGGGGAAGGCTGTGCGACTTCTAAGCCATCCACCAACGCCCTCCCTAGTGGGGGGGATCGTGACACGGAATTATCGCCCCAAGCTTCCCTAGGAATTGGGATGTTCCATTTCGCCGCCAGGGACCGAATGATATCTAGAGACCGCTTGCCAAATGCATTGTGGGTAGAAATCTCTTCTAGGTCGCGAATACCTTGGACCAGTCTCTCGGATGCCGATGGGTCCGGAAAGTCAGCAAGGTGGATTGTACTGGCAGAAAGGATAATGTGAGCGGATAGTACGACAATGCGCCGGAGACCATACACATTCCGGTAGGTAGTCATAAGGCGTGATATCTCTCCAGCAGACTCTGTGCAGGTCGCGTGAGGTGAGATCGTTGAGCCGAGGAGTCTGACTTTGAGGAAGGGGCGAAAGAGATGGATAATGAAATTGTGATAAGCCATACTGCTCTGTATGTCAGCCAGGCTTCAGGTGACGGCCACCGTCGATGGGTCACGTCGCAGCCCCCATCGCACCACCAAGACAGTCTTGCGCTAGCCCCTCAATAACAGAATCTAAAAAGGAAAATTGGGTTGAAGATTTTGCAAAAAGCGGTAGGTCTCCAGGCCATTCTAGGAACAGAATCCAGATGCCAATCCAATAAAAAGCGACCCCTTGAAAGCCAAGATCTGTTATCTCCTAGAACACCATACCCCTGATTTCACAAGCCGATTCATGTCCCAGTCTAACCCCTTCCGGAAGGGCCTATCCTATACTGAGCTTCGACAGGGAGTGCATACCTAACACTTGGGCCACAACTGCGGCAAGACGCAAGAAGATAAACAAACCCACCTTAGCATTAGCACCGGCGGACTTGGAGTCTTCGCTGGAAGTAGCACCTTAGGCAGAGAATCGTACCATGCAGTACATCTCGAGTAGAAGCCGCAGAGGCTCTTGCTCGTCATGCGAATCCTCGGAGCGTAGAACGCATTCAACGTATCGTTCATGATCAGCGCCAGGTTGCCATAATAATGCATCATCGCCTGTACAACACCACGCTGCTCGTCCTCATGTCTAAAGGCAATCCCTGCATCGGCGTAGGGCCTCCACGTTGTAGGGTCAAAAAAGTTATCAGGGATCCGCACGTTTTCCAAGCTTATGGCCGAGGTAGGTATTTGCGGGAGTCTGCCAACACAAATACCCCACAATCTACACTCATGTTAGGCCGTTTCCTATGCAGCGTGTTGAGCAGTTGAGAGTCTTACGTTTCTAGGGAGAAGACGGCCCAGAAAGTTTGCCTACGAGCTTCGGCCTCAGGTGGTGTGAGCGCAACCGGGCCGCTGACCGGATACGATAGGTGTAACCCGAGCTCTAGAGCCATTCGCACGGATCGCCCCATATACCCATAGCCCGTGCTGTCACGATTGTGGTTGGGCTCTCTGACTGACATGAGTGCCAATGCCTGGGTGGTCGTCAATGACGTCTTCTCGTCCTCACCCAATATCCGTTTGGCCTCCGCAAAGAAATGATCACCAGCGGTGTTGGCGTCGGCGGGGTTCGCTCGAGCTTCGGGTCGATCGGAGAGCGGACAGGCCACAGCCAGTATCACGTTAACAAGCATAGAGCTGCAGTATTTCGTTTTTCCCGCATCATAGTCATGGAGGAAGCGTTCCCTGTGGACGATGGGATAGAATGGGTGTGACCAGCAAAAGTACAGGCCTATGAGATGTGTAATAAACTCCATATTGGAAGTGACTGTCGTCCACGTCTCTGACGAGACATCTGGCGGCATGGGATAATCGTTCTGACGGGCCAACGAGAGGCTGGATGTATGGCCAAAGTATCGGGTCTCACCAGTCTCGTCCAGAGTGGGCTTGCCCATGATCTCAGAAAGGTCGCCTTCAAATGACGGGGGAGATCCCAAGCCATCCGGCAGCGGTACACTCTGCCTGAGCGACTCTGCAAGCGGCTCCAGATCCTCACTGGATCGAATTTGGTGGACAATTTCTGCCAGTTCCACGTCAGACGCAGATTTTATAGCTTCAAAGATGATGCCAAGGGAGTCATTCCTCTCCTTCAGCGTCTCGAGGTCCCTCTTCAGGGCCCCCTTACGCCGGTGGTCCGACTGAACGTCATACCCGCACTCGGAAAAATACACGGCGCTACAAGTGGCACAAGCTGGTATCCCCCCATCACACTGAGAGCGACACCGTCCAGCATTGTCTCGTCAGCCCTCCAAGAGCCTCGCGAACATGTCAACGGGATTGGATTTATCCCCCCAAACGAACCTTGGACTTCCGCTTCCTGCATGGGATGCATGCACTGGAGACACATCTCCTCTTGCCAGGCTTCGTCCCAAACGTGGGATCAGGTTCTGAAAGAGCACCGGCCGACTGCTTAGGCAGAATGGGCCGCACCATTGTGGCCAAACCACTTCTAGACAGGCGCGAAAGGATTGGTGGATCCTCGACTCCACAGTCCACTCCGGCTCCCCATTCGCAAACGGTATGTATCCCGCCGCAGATCCAGACGGGAACAAGTTCTTAGCTGATAGACAGTAGGGCTAGGGCTTCAGAAGGTTCACTCGGGCCAACAGGAGACGGTGGGCTCGTGTCTAGTCTCTGCGGAGGAAGTAGGATGGTGACTGGCTCATGGGCGAAAGCGGAAATCCCCCACATCCTTTGTTCTCAATGAGCATGTATCCTACATAGTACGTATCCCACTCGTATCCCACTAGCCCCACTTTGGCACATACAAAGGACCATTCTCTTGGCCATAACGTATTTCACAAGCGAGCCGGTCACACAAGCCGGTCGGCCACTTTGACCTCCCAAAACGCGTTAATCATCACGAACCAAATTCTGAAGGGCGCATCGCATCCTCTTGGCGATACAAGCCGATGATACTCCCTGCACAACTGCGCAAAACCGGAAAAAGGGGAAAAAAAGCATGCCAAGACAGTCCATTCAGTGGTCAAAACTTACCCCAATGGAAAAATTAGCTCACAAAAGATAAGTATTAGAAAGTGAAGTCTTTTTCCAAGAGCATATATATATATATATATATATAACTAGTAAGTTGAATGCAAAATATTAAAATTAGATAAAAATTAAAATATGTATTACATGCTACTCATTAAGAATATCACTTCATAAAGTACTTTTACCTCTCATCAAATAGTAGTAGTCACTTCAAAATATAAAATATAGTACATACTAAGAATACTATATTATATACACAAATAGAAAAGATATGAAGAGTATCAGGGCCGGTGGGTAGTGTGCTCAATACTTTGCTTCATGTGCCTACATATTACAGAAAAACGAGCGGCAGCGGGGTAGGTAAGCTACCCATGCCAAGAATTCTAGCTAGTCGCCCGGGCTCAGAATCTGCCTCCACAATACTAGCTTTGGCTCTTGGTCTCATGATGTCCACCAACAAGTCCTAGGTCTCTGATTTTTGCAGGGCGGACATTCTGCTACAGCGCCACAGCCACTATACCCCAAGCGAAGGACCTGAATCAACGAATAGCAGGTACAGGAAGTCGATCGAATAATATCTCCACTTCAAGAGTGCTTGATTCCTTGGCTCACCACCCATGATTTTGCTTTTTGGGGAGGGGTCGAGCAGGCTGAGCAACTCCAGAGAACTGATGGCCATTGTCCGGTAACCACGCTCTGGACAGGATTGCGGTCTCTTGGGAATTGCCAACTTACTCTGGGGTTTATATTCACAAGCGCTTTAGTCATGTTATCATGGCTGGGCAAAAGACAGTCAAGCTTACCGGTGGCTTGCTATGATGATTGCAGTATGTAATTTTCTGTTGGAATAAGTTGCTGCAAGACAACAAAACTGACCCCTTCAGATGAGGTACTTCTCGAGGCCCAAACTGTGGGCAAAGTCCCTGAAATATGTCATCCTGGTAGTCTCTTCACTGCATCGTTGATTAATTGCACCGTTTGCATGTCAAACCATAATTCAAGTAAAGCCACGTTCGAGGCATCAGTTGTCCCCCAGTTTCAGCAATACTTGAACTACTGCAGTTCCATCAGCATTCCCGTCATTGGCCCTGCATTAGCTAATGCCCTCTCGGTTATTTCCGCATATGGGTTTACTATAACACCTATCCCATCGTTGGGTGTCCCTTCATTAGCAAAATCGTCAACCTCAAATTCTTCATCACATACCAGCTCGCCCTCACCAGGTACCATCACGGTGATAGTTACACCACGTAAGACACCAAATCCATCGTATCATACTGGATTCTATTTCTCTCTTTGAACAGAGCATGTAGCTGAGTTGCACTACAGCATCAATAGCCACACCAGCACCGATCAAAACGACATCCCCCCAACGCCCCAACTGGATAGCTGGTGCTGTCATTGGACCAGTCTTCCTCCTCATTCTTGCCGTTATCATACTTTACTTCCTGCGCAAGAAATCGCAAAGAGCCATGCAGATTCCCCAAGAGGAAGAAGGAGTGCTAGAGACAAAGGCTCAGCTTCACAGCGACGATATCAAACCAAGCCCAGTACTGTTAGAGAACTCAGAACAAGCAACAGAGCTTCCGGCAAACGAGCTTGTCGGATCGGAGCTTCATGGAGTCTAAGTTTCGTGGATATTCAGGATCCGGATTGAACGAGTCGGTGACAGCGGGATGAGGATTCGACAAATACTACTAGCGTTGTTAATCTCACATATAAGCGTGGACCCATATTTTAGTACTCACTAATGAGCACATCCGCATAACGATTTCATAAGTCACTCAGCTAAATCCCATCATTCCATAGTTCGAGAATCCGTTTCCTTATACACAAATTCAAAACGCAATGATACCATACCCACGATTTCACAACCAACTTTTATTTTCACCAATGTCACCAGGGGCTAGTCCACAATTTTGTTTTTTTGTTGTTTTTTTTTTTTACAAACTTCGCACACTCCTGTAATTCCTATGGATTGTCAGCATCCTATCAAGAAGTAATGAGAATACCGAACAATAGTCCTAGTCTAGCTAGAGAGGCTCTTTGTGCTTATGACGCGGCTTCACACAATCTACTCCATACCACCGAGTTAGCACCCTACTATCAAGCTCAGAAGTGATGCAGGAAGTGTAGAAGACGCGATGGATGATGCAAGTTCTTGTATTATTGCAATTCCCCATGGTACTGCATAGGTACCGTGGGGTCCAGGAAGGGTCCGAACACCAATTTTTGCCTATTGTGATGGGAAGATCACAACTCTAACAGGAAGCGTTTTAAACGGCTGAAACTTTGGACTCCTTAGAGATATCCACTAGTGAAGCATTTCGAAAAAATCTCTTAGCCTTCTTTTATTTATTTTTTGGGAGGAAGTTAAAAGCATGAGTTGAAGCCTATTGTAGGAAACACAGGGGTGATCGCGATCGGGCCCAGCTGCAGCTGGGTTCGGTCTAGGATGAATGCAATTGATGATAATCTAACGTACAGTAAGAAGAGCAAGAAAACGCCGGTGAGGCAAGTAAGAAAACTCTTGCCCGCTAGCGGCTCGCGCTAGGTGAATAGGAGCCACACAAATTGGCTGGCTCCTATTCGCCGCGGCGGGAAAACCTCGGGTTATTCCGCCCGGAACACTTGTCATTACGATAGTTCCAACAGTTGTGTTGGAGGTAAAATGTGTTTTCACATTGGAAATTAGCAGAGACTTTTGTTCCCCCATTACAACTCTTCTTGTAGACAGATACTCTCTTGTGGACTAAATAGAAAAAGGAGGTTATTTAGAGAATATCTATATTGTATCACTAATAAATACTTGATGCGTTAACCTGGAATTTTTATGTTGAATTATTTATATGTTAGGCTAGCTCCAATTATACTTTTTATGGCTATAGGACAATAATTAAATCTGCCATAATTCAGTGGAGTGGGGTTGTGGTGGTCCTCACTTCATAGCAACTTCGCCGGGTCCGGCAACTTCGCCATCAAATAAGTTAAGCCCGTCCTTGCCAGAGCAACAACCCTACTAAGCTCCGGATCTACAAGTACAATAGACGACCTATTATCCTGCGCTCCGCCACTGCTCAACAAGATTTGCTGAATTCTAATACATCCCCTAACCAGTCAGCGAAACATCTACTAGCAGGCCAATAAATATTTGTTCACCGTCTCTCCCCTTGTGCCGGTGGACCCCCTATGAGCGGCGGACCAGAGACCTCACTTCCGCGTGCTCCGCTCGGATAAACCCTCTTCTCTGGCATGTAGCAGGCAGAAAAGGGATCTCCAAGTGATCGGTAGATATTCCACAAGCTTATCCCGCATGCCGCCACCCTCCCTAACGTTATTATGCGGTAAAATGGTACTAATGTATGACGGTGAGTTTCTTTGAGCTTATTTCTTTCGGCTATCCCCTTGATAGATTCCAGACATAGTTACATTCTCCAGATTCCCCTCTTGCAAGTTTTTGTGGAGGTTCGGCGGTGGATTCGGGCGACTTCCTCTTCAGCACTCTAGCGGCCTCCATCCCTTCCCAGGGACTCAACTCCGCGTGGCAAAATATCAGTGGGCTGCGGCATCAAAGCTCGTGGATGCCTTGAAGGATGAGCTTATCTGTCTTGATTCAAGAGAAGGAGACCCACAAGCCCATATCCATTGCCAGCCAGGAGGACTCAACACCGCGCCGGGACGATCCATGTTGTGTTTCTGTGATAATAGCGAGCCAAAGGAGAGATTGAATAGGAATGGGGAAACGCTCTCAAAATTTAGGCAATACTATAATCTTCAAGGATAACATTGCACCATTTTGAGGGAGAAATTGGCGCGATTTCGCGATGGGTGACAAAAAGTCGAATCCCCAGAAGTGCATATAGTTTGCTTTAGCTAGGTGATCTGACAATAAATTTCTCAAACTGCAGACTGGGGACTACTAAGCCGCCACGAGTTCTAAGCCGAATGAAACCCACTCAATAGTGTCTAATTGTAGACATAGAGGCTCGACGCTTTCGCACCTCTACGCAGCACCCAACAAAGAAAGTCTCTCTAGCGCTCTCACGAGAGGTGGCTCCCTAGGCTTTGCAGCCTCCTCCAGACTGTCCTGCACCACACCATTTGGCCCACCAGGTCTCGGTGCCTGATCATCTGCCGCGGCATTCCGCACCCTCTGGTCTAGTTCAAATACCTCACCTATACACCCTCTGATCAAGTTAGTAACGTCATTCAATGCAGCCTCAATTGCTAGAGCGCGCTCTCGCATCCTTCGTCTTAAGAGACCTTGAACAAGCCTCTCCATCTCGTCTCTCACGCTATTCACGCGATCGATTAGACGGCCGACAGAATTGATCAGATATTCTTCTTCGTAGATACTGCCCTTCTTGCCCCGTGCCCGTTTCCGCTCCTCTCGTCGCCTGTTTTTTGACGTTTTGTGGGTTGTCTGGGTGTTCACTGTGCCCACTCGGCCAGTATACCGTGTAAAGAGCGAAGCGGATGTCGAAGCGTTTGTAGGCGCCAGAGAAACGTTATCCGGAGCATCTGCATCAGGTATACCTTCATAATATGCAACTGCTTCGTGTCAGTAGCGTGAATGTCCCATAACGCCAGGAGGGACTAACGAGGATCCTCTTCCTTTTTAGCTCTCAGCTCACGCAATCGCGGAACCTGGGAAAGCAGCTGGGTTTTGCAATCTGCAAGCAACTCTGTACTAGCTACAAGCCCATCTACTAGGCCTTGGTCGATGACTGTCTCAAGGAGGTCTTCTCTTCTCCACAGTACAACAATTCGCATAGCATCTGCGAAGAGGTAACCCTTGCAAAAGGCCCGAGCCGCATTTTCAACATCTTGTCCATAATCGAGGTAGATGAATGCTGCGTTGGCATAATCTTTAGCCTCGTAGAGGCCCTCAGCTAGAGCGATGGCAAGTTCTTTTATCTGTAGTGTAGGAACTGAAGCTTCGGTAGCGCAAAAGAGCGTCTCTCGCCACAAACCAGCAGCTCGGTATGCTCTCATTGCTTCTCGATACATCGTTAAATATTCGAATGCTTATACCGTTAGCCCCATGTGAGTCTGACATCTCAGGATTTGCACTCACCTATTCCAGCTTCTTTGAAGTTTGACTGATTGTTCAGGTAGTCCGCATAAAGTCTGATGATTTCGTTTAACCTCTCTGTTTCGTATCTGTAGAGTTCTAGCGCGTCTTTGTACAGGCGATTCTTCTCCGTATATTCTTTTACCTCATCGGTGGCACCCAGATCGTATAGATGCCTCAAGGCCTTCGGAAACCGTTTGAGGTGATTGTCGATGGAGAAATTCCGCCGGCCCTCTGGTAGCTCTTGGAGGGTTTGTAGGAAAGGTAGATACTCTCGGGGATCCTAGTAGCGGTTAGTCTCTGGAATGCGTTCGTCAAATGTCTGGCTTGGAGGCGATACCATCTGTGATTGCTGTGCTACAAGCAAGGCCAGGTCAATGTCGTAGAGTCCTAACGCATGATCGTAAAGCTGATTTACGTCCGCCAAGAAGCATATATGTTCCACTGCCCTCTCCGTCACCTCTAATCCATCCTCTGCACGAATGTAAGCAACTGAGTAGATAGAAGGTGTTCTAACATCCTTACGTCTGAGCCTAGCAACAACCGACAGACCTGCATCCAGGTCAGGGGGTGATTTGCAGACATGTGCAGTAATGATGTTCTGGAGATTTGTGGCCCCTCTAGTCCGCAGTATCTCAAGAAAGCCATTACAAATTCGATTGACCTTAGTCGTTGTCGTACTTGGGCCACCCAGGCCGCTTGCTTCACGGGAAATATTGCTCTGCACAACATCGTCTCGCAGCGTCTCCCTATACATAGTCTCGGAGACATCTTCCTCTCTGCAAGCTTGTCAGCGTAGGCTAAGTCAGGGAGCCGTGGGGGTATACTTCAGCTGGGATAAGAACAAGTCGATGTGCTCAACCTTTCTGATCTGATCGACGAAGGTCCCTATATTAGACATAAATTGAGCGGGAGCGTAGTCATGCAAAATGTTCATGTCTACACGGTGGTTGCGGCATGCAAGGAAAGCAGCTTTGTATTTATTGGAAGAAATATTCTTCCGAATGCCGGCAAGAACAATTGCCCGGGGAAAGATGGTTTCCAGGTTACCACGTGGCATCTGTAAAACAAGAGAAAAGGATGTTGGCATGGCTGCAACCAATCTTGCGCCGCGTTCTATCGCACGACATCTCTCGTCCATCTCAGGATCGTCTGGGGGAATCACAAATGTTTCGGAAAAGGGGGACCTCCATTCTACACTAGCGTTAGCACCCAGTCTTAACGGAAGTGGAAGTAAGTCTCAATACTTTCGGCACCTGTAATATGAATAAATTTGAGGAGGTGCTGGGCAGTTGTTAAAATTAGATGTGCTGGCGTAACTATGAAGGATGTACAGCTCCCCTTAATTAGTATTTCGCCGTTCGCGTAGAGGTCACCGCAGCCCGTAAGGCCAAAAGTGACCGTCTAAGAAGATGCGATTAGCTTATGGCCAAGGTCAAGAAAGCCTCATGTCTAGGGCTTCTTCACCTTATCCTCCTGATGAATCGTTTCCACACGAGTCAAGGATGAATACCGCCATGGTTGGTGAAATGGAAACCTAGTGACACAGTCGAATTGCAGAGATTCTCCAGAGATATCTGCCTGTTCAATTACACCGTCATAAGACTGAATACATATCCTCTTATGATCAAACCTCGGAAAAATTCGAGCAATACCGGAATCGCTACGTTGCCCCGACCTCTTAAAGCATGTAATATTGAGCGAGTCGAGTCGATAGCCAATAATTCGAGTTTCCGATGGTCCAGAAGAGAGATAGAAAAGGTCAAGTTCACCAACGAAACAGATTTGGTGGACGAATCCGTCATCGGTTATAGGGACACTGCAGATTCGCGAAGGTAGTGGTATTGGCTTGGCCTTGGGATTCCACTCCAGTACATCAATAGCGTTGCGGCGGAGGATAGCCACTCGTAGGCCAGTGTGGCTTACACATACGTCCACCGCCTCCGATTCCAGTGACACTTCGTGGAGAGCCATTGGCGGTGGGATGTTAGCCAGTTGTAGTGGCGTCAGTTTCAACATTCCTAGAATAGAGTCAGCAATACGCGATTGTCGCCGCTACCTAGGAATAGCCATACGCCCATCTATCACCGCCACGACCCCAATATCATGGGGAGGAGAGGTAGATCCTCCGGCACACGAGAAGATGTACTCCAGTATATGCACAATACCTAGAAACGGTTAGCTAGGACAACTTAACGTCTAGAAGTTGAATGGCTACCCCCAATGGAGATTGCAAGTTGTAGAGGCGCTTCTGGATGCCATGAAAATGTGGCCATAGTCGACTTTTCCTCGGAGGTCGGAAGGCGGAACTCTTGCTTTAGATAGTAATGGTAATTCCCCATGGTCCACAACTGTACCCTATCCGTGAAACAGACAGCGAGGACTGTCGAATCTCCATTCCATTTCAATTCTATGTCTGACGCCCAAGTCACCATCTCTTCCGGAGTCAATCGCAAATCGAATTGGCCATGGCGAAGCCCGTTCCGCTCAAAAAAGATAACCTCGACCCGGCCTTGTGACCTTTGAATACCAGCTATCAGGTTCCCTGCAGGCCTCCAAGACAAAGCACCCTCTAAGCCATCTACGGGCTCACTAACGCTATCCAAAATCCCGTCCCTAGAGTACACCCGAACAAGACGCCGCTTCGAAGCTTCAATACTCGATACCGCAACATAAGTACCATCGCCCCTCCAACTAATCCGTACTTTGCCTTTGTCAAAGGGACTGAGTCGGCCTTCATCCACCCCCTCTGGTATTGTGGGGTCGTGTAATGCCTTTGCTCGCTTTCCTTTAAATTGAGTCTCCGACTTTCCCCATCCAACGGAGACATGCTTGGATGCCTGAAGATCATCCGGCGAGAGCACCAAATTCGCAAGAACCTCGAAGTCCCGAGTCATCAAAATAAAGGTCTCCCCGCGTGTACTAATAGCCAACATTTCTTCATCTGGTGACCACGCAGCAGCCCTAATACCTGTGTCGACGGAACCAACAACCTCAATTTTATCTTGTCCACCATGAGGCTCTTCCTGAACGACCACAATATCACCCCCAGCCAAAACGAGACAAGCTACCCGCTCACCTCCAAAATAGTGAGCATCCAGGACCTCGTCACACACAAGATCCGGTGTGGGGCAAGGCGCATCCCACGACGCAATATCGCACAAGTGCCATGAAGGTTCCTCGGCATTTTTGCCGGGTCTCCGTTCGAGACGTTTCAAGTCTATGATCGCACTATTCTCTGATGGCCCAAATACACATAACAAGGACTCATATGAATCAGCACCATCTCTCGCACACCAGGCCGTCGCCGCAAGAGGCAAGTCAGGTGCTTCCGACGATGATACCTTCGAAATAGCCTGATAAATATTAGGCAGGTTGCGCATGCTGGCAGGCCATGTACCAAATAGTTGACTCACTTGGCGGCATTGATTGGGAGAGGAAAACACTCCGGAATATTTGTGATATACAAAGCAGAGCCATGCGGCTCATTTGCCATCATTCGCTTAAAACTGCGGTATACAAATTATGCAGCCACCTCCAAGTCTCCGGACACTTTGCTTCTCTAGCGAGCGTAAGGTGTCTGAAGACTTCTGGGAGGTAGCTGTACATGTATAGCTTGTATTTGTCATTTTCACCATCCAAGCACACTTCTATGGGCACACGGCTCAGTTGATTTTTGTATGTACAGCTACATGTGGTACCATTCCACGCTAGCCCCCTCCGAAATATGTGCAAGGACAACTCCAAGCGACACAATCCCTCAGTCCATGCAAGCCTGCTCTCAGTTCTTGTATGTTTGCCATACTATCGTAACATGTCGTTAGTAGGTCATCATGGCGACAGATCTAGGTACAAGTCAGTGGAAGGCCTACCAGCAATACCAAACGGTGTCCCAAAGCCAACGGCTAGTGAACGAGCACAACGTCAGTAAAGCACCATTGATACGGTAATTTTGATTCCGCTTACCCATAAAAGTCCAATATCTAAGACCAAAGTACTTTGTCAATGGGTTGAAGGGGATGTTACTCCGGGGGCCCTCGGGGTAATGGTAGGGGCTGCTCATACGGGTCGGAGTCGCATGAAGTCCTCGTCGGGTAGCGCGAGCGGTTAATGAAGCCGCCCTGAAGGCGGGTTGCAATGGCATCTACATGCACCGTTAGCGGCAGCTCCCATTAAGGAGGGGAAGGGAGAATGCAGGGCGCACCATGGCGATTGATCGATAGAGGGTCAAGCTTTGTGGTTGTGACAGGCGGTGATTTGAAGTGAGGCAAGAGTTATAGTTATTTTCGTCAGCACAGGGTAGGGTAAGGTACTAGTATGCCAAGACCCACCAAACCCTTTCCAGGCCCTAGAAAAGTATTGAAGAAATAATCAGAAATCCCCAGCAGCTTTGCCCAGCAATTCCATTGCCCTCACCACCACCAATCACAACAAACCGCCACTGCCCTGCCTGGCCGTAGCAGCGTTGCATCAGCGCTTGTGACAGCTCCAACTCCGGCTCTGCCCAGCGAGGTCGCGCTATTACGATGGTTGACCTCTTCGGGGTCTTTGACGACCTACCAGCAGACTCAAATCAGCCAGCACCGAGGAGCAGCGCGGGGAAGAAGAGGCAGGCTAATGGAGATGTGAAAGGCAAAAGCGGTTCTGCTGTCACCCTCGCCGTCAAGGACGCACAATCCGCAACCGAACTAGGTGTTAGGGCAGAAGAATCGAAAGACAGTCAGTTCAAGGCGCACACGGTCAAGCGGCAACGACGTGAAGCAGAGCCAGACCCTGTGGTAACGGACTCGTTTGAGACGGAGCAGTCGCGGGAAGTTGCAGCATCCGCGGGTCTGCAAGCTACGAAAGATGGAACAGCCGTTGTGCTCTCTCACCAAGTTCGACATCAAGTAGCTCTGCCGCAGGAATATGTCTATATACCAATCTCTGAACACAAAGCGCCAGAGACCCCCGCAAGGACATGGCCATTTACACTAGATCCCTTCCAGAAAGTCTCGATTGCCTCAATTGAGAGAGGGGAAAGCGTTTTGGTATCAGCGCATACCAGTGCTGGAAAAACAGTGGTGGCTGAGTACGCCATCGCACAGAGCTTGAGAAATAACCAGAGAGTCATATACACGAGCCCCATCAAAGCTTTGAGCAACCAGAAGTATCGAGAGTTCTCGGCCGAATTTGGAGACGTAGGCTTGATGACCGGGGATGTTACCATCAATCCTACTGCAACATGTCTTGTAATGACAACTGAGGTTAGAAGCATCGAGGTTGCTGTGCAGCATTCACTGATTGAGGCTAATAGATTCTCCGTTCTATGCTCTATCGGGGTTCAGAGATTATGAGAGAAGTTGCTTGGGTCGTCTTTGACGAGGTG
Organism: Geoglossum cookeanum; assembly: GCA_021527025.2. Classification (NCBI taxonomy): domain Eukaryota; kingdom Fungi; phylum Ascomycota; class Geoglossomycetes; order Geoglossales; family Geoglossaceae; genus Geoglossum; species Geoglossum cookeanum. The sequence goes on from JAJDFF020000006.1 coordinate 71,548, forward strand.
CACTACATGCGGGATAAAGGCAAGCTTCTTCTGTGTCCTTCTATCCTCCAGACCACTGAGATTTCTAGCCCGCGGCGTTGTTTGGGAGGAGACTATCATTCTCTTACCCCACAAAGTACGCTACGTTTTTCTATCAGCAACCATACCGAATGCTATGCAATTTGCAGAGTGGATCACGAAGACCCATATCCAGCCCTGCCACGTCGTTTACACCGATTTTCGACCGACGCCACTACAACAGTACATATTTCCAGCTGGAGCTGATGGCATTCATCTCGTCGTCGACGAGAAAGGGACATTCCGACAGGACAATTTTGAGAAGGCCATGGCCTCCATTGCCGAAAAACAGGGGGATGACCCAGCTGATGTGAACACGAAGTGGAAAGGGAAAGGCAAGGACCGGAAAACTAACAAGGGGGGCACAAAAGGCCCTTCAGACATCTACAAAATAGTAAAGATGATCATGGTGAAGAATTACAACCCTGTTATCGTTTTCAGCTTTAGCAAGCGAGAATGTGAGGCATATGCCCTCCAGATGAGCTCGTTGGCATTCAACGACGATACAGAGAAAGCCATGGTTACCAAGGTGTTCGACAGCGCAATTGAGTCACTGTCAAAAGAAGACAGAAACCTGCCTCAGATACAACATCTCCTCCCTTTATTGAGGCGTGGGATCGGTATCCACCATTCAGGCCTCCTTCCGATTCTAAAGGAGACCATTGAGATTCTCTTCCAAGAAAGTCTGATCAAGGTGTTATTCGCAACAGAAACGTTCTCTATCGGTCTTAACATGCCGGCGAAAACTGTGGTTTTTACCAACGTCCGAAAATTTGATGGTACCACTGAACGATGGATTACTCCTTCTGAATTTATCCAAATGTCTGGACGGGCGGGCCGAAGAGGTCTCGACGATCGGGGAATCGTCATTATGATGGTTAACGGGCAGATGGACCCTGCAGTAGCCAAAGAGATTGTTCGAGGAGATCAGGATAAACTCAATTCTGCATTCCATCTGGGCTATAACATGATTCTCAATCTGATGAGACTTGAAGGCATATCTCCTGAGTTTATGCTTGAGCATTGCTTCTACCAATTCCAGAATACTGCCAGTGTATCTGGTCTCGAAAAGGGTAAAAACTGATGTACTCAGCGACCAATCCGATTGCTAACTTCCTTTTTTAGAGTTATATAGCCTCGAGAGTGAAAGAATAGCCATCGAGATTCCCGACGAAACGACGATAAAAGATTATTTTGATTTACGCCAGCACCTAAACACCTACACAAAGGACATGCGAGAGGTCATCAATCACCCAAATTACTGTCTCCAATTCATGCAACCTGGACGCCTGGTCAAGATCAAACACCTGGAGTATGACTTTGGCTGGGGGGCGGTGGTGAATTTCACCCCCCGAAGACCCGGAAGCGGCCAGAAGGCAGAAGATTTCTCACCGCAACAGTCTTATATAATTGACGTGTTGTTGTTGGTTTCAGAAAACACCTCCGTTGGCACGCAAACTCACAAAGAGCTCCCTGATGGAGTGAGACCCCCCATTGAAGGTGAAAAGGGTAAGATGGAAGTGGTGCCTGTCCTCTTATCTTGTGTTCAAGGAATTGGGCACGTGAGATTATTCCTGCCTAAAGATATCAGGTCTGCGGAGCAGCGGAATACGGTGAGGAAATCGCTTGAGGAAGTCCAGCGAAGGTTTCCGGACGGTATTGCCCTTTTAGATCCTATAGAAACTATGGGTATCGCCGACGAGTCCTTCAAGCAACTGCTTCGGGTACGTTCAACTCACGTCTTATCGCTTGGATTTTCAGCACAGTGCTAACACAAAATTAAGAAAATCGAAATCTTGGAGTCGAAGCTTTTGTCGAACCCCTTACATAATTCGCCCCGCCTGCATGACTTATACAATATGTACGCGCACAAAGTCCAGCTACAACTAAAGGCCAAAGAAGTCAAGAAACAAATTGCCCAAGCGCAATCTATCATCCAAATGGACGAGCTAAGATGTAGAAAACGTGTCCTACGGCGTCTAGCGTTTATCGACGACTCTGAAGTGATTCAATTAAAGGCCAGAGTCGCGTGCGAGATTAGCACTGGTGACGAAGTGCTTCTGAGCGAACTGCTGCTTAATGGGTTCTTCAACGAGCTCAACCCCGAACTTTGTGCGGCTGTTTTAACTTGCTTCATTTGTGAAGAGAAGAGTAAAAAGGAGATTGTTCTTCGGGAAGATCTGAGGAAGCCATTCTTGGACATTCAAAGTCAGGCCAAGCTCATCGCGAAGGTTTCCCAAGAGAGCAGGTTGAAAGTAAACGAAGAGGAGTACGTTCAAAGGTTCAGGCCTGACTTGATGGAGGTCGTCTATGTGTGGGCGAAAGGGGCTTCGTTTGCGGAGATTTGGTACGGCCTTTTCCATTTTCTAGGCATCTTAGGATTGACTAATGGCGAAACAGTAAAATGACGGATATATACGAGGGGAGCCTAATACGAATGTTCAGACAACTAGAGGAATTGCTCAGGCAGATGGCGCAGGCAGCAAAAGCTATAGGTAGCGAAGAGCTCGAACAGAATTTCGAGATGGCGCTCAGTAAGGTAAGAAGGGACATTGTGGCTGCGCAGTCACTCTACCTTTAAGAAAGGTGAAAGGTAAGGGGCATTACTACCCACCAAGTGCGAGTTCGTGGGAATGATCAAGACACCAAACTGGCACGTGTGAGCCAATAGTGAGCACAGGGCAGGGTCATAGCAGCCTCCCGACAACGACTACGCATACCCAGCCGCTTGTCATTAATACCTATAAGTTAATGAAAAGATAAAAGTAGCCGTACACAAAGCTCGAACGATTTGTGACTCTTTATAGTGCCTAGCAGAGGACGGATAACAGCATTTCCCCCTTGAAAATTATGCGTCCACTCCAAACACACACCTTGTATCCGTGGATTCGGCGGGGGTCGGGGGTCGGGGGTCGAATAGGAGGAACGTAGAAATGAAGCGAAGCCGGCAAAACTCAATCACAGACAGATCTACTATCCTCGCTTCAAAGGCGGTTACAAAACGATCGCCGATTTTCCCCCTCGGCAGCCCACCACTCCTACAAATACGCCCCGCTTGGTATCATCCATATTGTCCCAAACACACTCTCCTCCACTTGAGCAGCATATGCGAAATGGCGCTCCTGCAGAATTGGCTCCCACCATCTAGGGAGAATTGGGAGCGGGTGGTCTGGCTCTGGCAGTTCTTCCCGCTTGTCCGTTCCCCGAGCACCCTTCTACTAAGCTGAGCAAGACTTTTCTAGAGCTGACCACTCGGTTCACGATACAGATCACTCTCTCGCAATGGATTGGAGATTACTATCCCCAGGGGAAGACTTCGGTCCAATCACGTCTCAATCTCCCAGGCAAAATCGCCTGGGCGACGATGGAGGCCCCAGCATTCCTCCTCCTTATCTACATTATGTTTGAGCTTCCTCGCCAAAACGGGCTTGACTCACCCCTACCGTGGATGAACCGGGCTATGGCGGGGCTTTTTGTACGCGTTTATCTACATCCTTTCCTTCCCCGTCCCCAATCCCGCAATAAATATTCACACATTATTCGAAAACTAACGAGCAGGATGTCAGTGTATCCACTACATCAACCGCGCCATTATCTCCCCTTTGTATCTCAATCCGTCCATGTCTCCGATCCACCTCTCAGTGTGGTCCAGTGCAATTGTGTTTCAGATTATCAACTCCATCTCCATCGGCGGGTGGCTGGCCGGGTATGGCCCCACAGTAGTGGACGAATGGGAAGGTCGCACACTTTACATCATACTCGGGGTATTTATCTGGGTCCTCGGCTTCACCAGTAACATTTACTTTGACGATCAGCTCCGCGAGATCCGCCGAGCGGCCGCAAGGAACCAGAAAAGAGACGAAGCACCCAGTGATTCGAAGTCGAAAAGCAAGACCGTCGATAAGTTATATATGCTCCCCCAGGGTGGACTGTTTGATCTGATTCTATATCCTCATTTCTTGTGCGAGTGGATCGAATGGACCGGATATTGGATTATTGGAGGATGGGCATGCGTGCCTGCAAGAAGTTTCTTGTTAAACGAAGTTAGCACCATGCTACCCAGGGCGCTACAAGGGAAACGGTGGTATATTCAACGATTTGGCAAAGATAAGGTTGGCCAGAGGAAGGCAGTGATTCCGGGTTTGATATAGGCGACCTGCTGGTACACTACATCAAATTAGGCTAGCAAGCGCTTTCTGCGCTCTTCCCATAAGGAGCGCCACGCAGCCACTGTAAAGCTCCACCACGCAATATTGAGAACAAGACTCGCATGCTCGTAAGAGAGAGATCGCCGATGATGTGGTGCCACTCTACGGAGTAATCGTGTTGTCGTTGAACTTTGAACCAAGCCATGCAGCGTTACAACTATACAAGAATGCTTCATCGACCATTCTAGAGCGTGTTTGTTCGGCGCGGGTCACGCTAGCAACAGAGACACGGGCGCGGTTGCCGACGCCATCAGAGGTCGCTCGACCCACCATCACGGAGAGGATACCAATTGCGCCCATCCAAACGGCCCACCCGCTCTCCATTGGAGCAATTCCTGGGAGACGATAGGCTTTGTCTCATGTACACACCAACGTATGCACTCTCAGTAGACAGGTTATACCTCGGAGGGATATGTGTATCAGTACAAGTAACTCTGTACTTCTACAGAGTACTTGTTTGCGATATTTGGGGGTGGGGGGTAGCAACGCGCAAGCGAGTGGGTGGTTGCCAGACAGAGACCCAAATGTATGTACAAGTACAACATACGACATACGAGATACGGAGCAGCGCACTAATGCAGCGCGGTTTGCTATGGTCAGACCCATTGCCCTATGCCACATCCAGAACAGACGTTATATATAGTAGTACCTCTAGAGCACAGAGTATACTGTGCGAAATACAACACATATCAGTTAGTTACATGTATGTACTTGTACTTACATAATGCATGCTGGAAAGAGTTTTGAAGAAACAGTCTGGCCGGGATATGTGAGTTACAGATAGAAGAGGAGTGAGAAAGAGAGTGTGCATGTGTGTGTGTGTGTGTGTGAACGTTAACCATAGGGAGGGTTTGTGACGGCTGGTTACATTGCTAGAGTACTACAGACAGCAGCGCAAGGATCGTCACAGCGCGCAAGCAAATGGACGTGGAAAGGCAGCTGTGGGCTATCTTCATCTGAGTGAGTGCTAGAGTGCTGTGTGCCCGTGTGATAGCGAGACACTTTCTCGGGCAATATCCCACCAACAAAGCTCGTAACGCTGCGCGCAAACAACACATGGAATCAGTCCATGACAGAGTGCAGTGCCATACGATACGCCATACCATGCCATGCCATGCCATGCCATGTCCAGTATTGATTATATCTTTTGTACGGAAGCAGAGGGCCAAGTCTGCCAGTCTGGCATGGACGAACTGAACGCATCGGGAAGCGATACACACCGAGCGAAACCTGCGATCCGGGAATCAAACGTTTCCAGCGTCCAGTCCGGTCCAGTCCAGTGCCGGCTGCCCATCTCCCCCCAAACCCTGTCAAACGGCCAAACTGGCTTGGGATTACCTCATTTGTGGGCGGCTTAGTTAAGATTGGCTGTGCGGCGTGCACCAGACGTGCTCCGTACAGATCGCCCCTGCTTGGCTGGCTTGGCCTGCCTCGCCTGCCGTAACGGGATTGGCCACCTTGCTCCTTTCGCCTTTCGCTCCTGCTGCACGCGTCTCGCATACTTCTCCGTATTGCACACATCCGGATTACGGAGAACTACGTACAGCCTGCACCAGCTTCCCCAGCACCCCAACGACAGGCAGCTTCGTGGTCGAGCCTGCTTTCCCTGAACCTTCGGCTTTTTCGTTTCTTCACGCTCGTTGCCCTCAATTGAACCGTGTCGACTCTTGAAATTCACTCCGTTCCCGCCATCCAAGCCGCCCGTGGCAGCTATTCATACTTGGACCCGAAAATTTTAATTTCCCTTCCCAACCCCCAGGTTCGTTTACACCCCCCCAATCCCAAGTCGTCGTCACCTCAATCATCAATCATCATCAACAGACAGAATTCAAGAGACGCTCGGTCTACAAAACCCCGGCGAACTCATCCAAACAAGAGTCAGGTGTCGAGCTGAGCTTACTTTCATCATCGCAGGAGAGGAGACGGAATGTCAATCTTGAAGGTCTTGATCCCGGTCCTAGCAGCCGTTGGACGTGTTTTAGGTCCGTACAGCTCTATCTTCTGAACAGTTTCTCTCCAACCACCTCTTCGTCAATACGTCTCCCATTTCCTCAGTTCTAGAGCTCTAGGCACCTTGCAATGGCCTTGAACTGTCCCGCTTCACTATCTGTGCAAAAAGCCATAATCCTCGCTAACTGATTCACAGCCCAGGATTGTAGTGCAGACACCAATACCATCCAAAACCAAGGCGATGCCAAAGCCCTCGCATCCTGTTCGTCAATCTCAGGGGATGTTGTTATATCGTCGGTGGCATCAGGATCCATCAGCCTAGACGGTATTCAGACAATTGGCGGGAGCCTCATATGCCATGACGCGGTCAACTTGACATCTCTCTCTGCCAAGGATCTCAGATCAATCAGCAAGGACTTCGACTTAAGTGGACTCATCGTCTTGTCCACACTCGGCTTCCCTTCCTTGAAGGAGGTCGACTCCATCCTCTGGTCTGCTCTACCCGCCTTGCAACAACTTACCTTCACGGCGAAGGTTAATAAAGCTAAGAAGGTGGTCATCACCAACACGCAGCTCAATTCGTTGGATGGCATCAACTTAGAACAGGCGGAGATTTTCAACGTCAACAACAACCAGTATCTAAAGTCTGTTGAACTACAGCTATCTAATGTTTCCAACGCCCTAAATGTCGAAGCCAATGGCAAGGATCTAGTAGCGTCGTTTCCCAACCTTATATGGGCCTTCAACATCACGTTCCGCAACTGCAGCGAAATCAGTATTCCTTCTCTCGAGTCGGTTAATGGATCCATTGGCTTCTTCGATAATTACTTTACGAATTTTACCGCTCCGAACCTCACTTCCACGGGCACCAGCGGTGCGGTCGTTTTCGTCAGCAACAGCAGGCTTACCGCCATAGAACTTCCTGAACTCAAAACCGTTGGAGGAACCTTCCAAATTGCCAACAACTCGGCTCTACAAGTCGTTGATGGAACCCCATCCTTGTCAGTTGTCGCCGGGGCAATAGACTTCGCTGGCGGGTTCACCAAGTAAGTTATCTCGGGCCGTGGCAGCCGTCTTTGGTTTTTTTTACTTCAGGCAAGACTAACGTGTAACTTAAGTGTCTCTCTTCCAGGTCTAACCGACGTTCGTGGAAATTTCAACATGCAAACCTCTGCAAAGGATTTCGACTGTAATCCGTTCAAGACGTTCAAGAGTAACGGTACCATCAAAGGCAAGCTCACGTGTAGCGGAAACCAACCAAACCCTAGCTCGGGTAGCGCATCCCCCAGCGGCTCTTCTACACCAAAGAAGGGTGCTGCTGGCCATTACGGAGCGAATCTTTTTGCACTTATGGGATTTCCTGCTATTATCGTGGGATTCTGGCATCTGTTACCCTAGGGTAGTTGCGTCGGCGTTCATTGTTTTACTGCACAGGCCTAAATCGCAATGTCGTCACTTTCGCCTTTACCTCAAGACTTTTCAAGAGTACTACGCCTCTGCACCTTTACTACACATTCCACGTTATCTCGGGAGGGACTTTCCATACTCTTTACTTGGTTGAAATGGGTGTGGTGGACTCCACGACAGGTTGAATTGATCTTTACATGAGAGTGCGACCTTGCAGCATTCGAAGTTTTCCACTGGATGACTGGGGTATCAATTGGAATTCAATAGGTCTGCGAAACCCTTTCTAGAACGAGCAAACTCTTTACCTGGACCGAACTGTTGCTTCTCTCTTGTCGGTGCTTTTATGCAGACAGCCTGTACTTTGTTGCAAAAAGTCCTTTACACCCGCTTCTTCTCCGAGTGGTGGGGCTAATTCTATTGTGCATTTTCTTATCCTCCTTTTCCCCTCATGTCTGTTCCAGCGGTCAAAATGTTGATACAGACGCAGATGCGTTCATAGAGAGTTTCAATAAGCCCATAACGCGTGCTGCCTCAAGTGCAGGGAACATTACCATAGGTGACTGATAGTCTTGTATGATTAACTGCCTGTGATGGCAAAGAATGGCGTGCCGCTGGTCACAAGCCCCAGCAGCCCCCGCACGCTAGACCAGTACGGATACTCGATTTGTCTGTCCCTTTCCACATGTGACTATAGAATGCTGGGCAAAGGCGCCACAAGCGCCCAATTCGGGGGATCATGGGCGAGCTTACTATATATCTGTGCATGTCGTAAGTACATGTACATGAACACGGTGCACGTCGTACACATAGAGTTACATCACATCTTGCACTCGAATGGATTCGGCAATCGACCAACGAAGTACTGCATGTGCCTGATGTGCCTGATGTGCCTGATGTGCCTGATGTGCCAGAAGTGTCTGATGCACTGCTGTGCCAACAACTGGAACACACGGACCAGGTGTTGGGCAGGCGGTGGGCACGCATTCCCTCATTCCTCACTCCCTCCGGAGCATGGTAATTGGGGCTGCCAGCCGGGGGGCAGTTGCCTGAGCCATCTGCCGTTGCCCAGTTCCTTCTTCTTCTTTTCTTTTCTTTTTTCCCCTTCTGGACAGGATATTTTGTACTGTGTGCGGGTTCCTGACAGCAGGTGGGCGGTAGTTGTATGTGCAGCCCAGAGTCCTCAAAAAGAAGGAGTCTTGGAACACAACTCGCACTACGCATATAGGAATGCACAGCACAAGTCTTGTCGTAAGCTCAGATGGCAAACGCCAGGCACAAACCGGCTCCATTAACATGCGAGCTCCAGTTCCTCAGCTGCTGTGACGGGTCAGATTTCGCTGGGCTGTGGTAGGAATCCATCCTCACGCTACGCAGCGCGCACCGTGTTCTTACAGCCTACACCTGCAACACCCTACAGCAGCCGAAAATTTCTTCTGTTCTTTCGGCAATCACAAAGACAGCAACGTGGAATGTAAATAAGGCCTGGCCAATGCCGATTCACGAAAGGAGGGTGTTGAATGCCCGCAAGGGTCAAAAGAGATTGTTGCGGACAAATAATTCGTCGGAAAGCCATGGATACATACACAGCATGGCGAAAAAGGTCGGATTGCAGCCAGTGCTCCGCCCCCACCCCAGAATTGGCCAATGACCTCTGGACGGTGGGGATCGAGCTCCCGAGAGAGGCGGAAGGCGTTTGCTACGGTATTGGGATGAAGACACCATAGGCCATAGGCCTGGATTTATTCGTGCAGGCTACACAGAATTTCCCTCCCATCGCATCTCACTTTCATCGATCTCCACGACATCAATCAGCAAGGGTGGAGGCAAAATCTGGGAGGCAAGGAACAGGCTCCCGTGTCACAAGCTCCCATCTCCTTTTTCTATCGCCAGTGTCACTTCTTTCGAGGAGCATACCGCGGGCCGAAACACCCCTTGGGTCAAAATGCCAGATATCTGCCTGTTAAGATGGATATTGCTCTCTGCTCTTTCTCTGTTTGATTGGCCGTGGCCGTCAAGCTCTCTTAGTGCGGCCTACAGCTTTTGGAGATCCGACCAACCGAAGTTGGGCTCGAAGTTTCGTCTTCCCGTTGAGACATTGATATGATTCTTTCAGTACGAATGCATGCAGGTGGCTTCTTGCCTCTTCTCATGGGATAGTCTGGGCCTAGTGCAAGTATTGACTATATATTGTTCCCGGTATCGCTTTGTTTCCCAGAGGAGAACCCGTGGGCAGCGTTTCCATGTTCGTCTACAAACGACGCCCTATCCTACATAAAAGCTATCGTTTTCCCTTGATTTTTACTGCCTTGTCTTACTTACGAAAGGCGCGGTGCCCCATACCCACTTTCCTCCGATTGTCAAGAGCATTTTTAACTTTTGAAATGGATCACCAACCCCTTATCAATACACTACCGTAAGTGAACCGGCTCTTTTTCGGGGCCATCACTAATCGGGAGAACGCCTAAGACCTGTTGGAACCCTCATCAAACAGGCCAACACACTGGGAGCCTCGTCGGGATCTTCGGGACCTATACTCAGGCTACCTGTTCCGATTATACCTCAAATTTTCAGCGGTGCCGGTTTAGTCGCACCACCTTCACCATGTAGCCACCGCGAATACCCTACCACAAATATCTTGAACCGCTATGGCCAACCATATCGACCTGAGTCAGTTGCACCTTTGTGTCGCCCATCGGCTTCCCGATCACCAGGCACGGGGGGGTTCATGTTGACCCCTCCTCGCAGCCCCTCCAACATTGAGGGAAATGGACCTGGTCTGATCCGGTATTCAAAAGACTCGAATGCCTCAATCGACAGCAAGGAACGGTTGAAGCGTTTCAGACATACAAAGAAAGAGCAAGACCGGCGGAAAAGAAACAAAGTAGAGACAGATCGACTGAGGGGCAGGGTTCCTGGCTGTGACTTGCAAACACCCAAAGCAGAGGTCCTTGCCCGAGCGAACAACTACCTTAGCAAACTAGAACAGCAACTCCAGGAAGCGATTAGAAAGATAAGAGATGTGGAAGGGCACACATCAAGCGCGGGATAATTGGTTAGAACACGACATCCGCGTCTCCTGTACGACCATGCTCCCTCGTTACAAAGGATTTTGTTTGTTCATGTAGCTGACTTGAATCAGGACTCTTTTCGGGATGTTACTCAAGCTATATTTAACAATGCCACGGCCCATTCTGCTGTTCTCTATATTCACAAATTTACTTGCACCGTAATATCTGGTGATACATGGGAACGAATCATGTAGGAGGCGTACTGTATACGACGCATGGGTGTCCCCAGGTGAGAATCTGTGTTACTGTTGGACTTGGAGAGTGCGGTGTGCACCAATGCAATTCTGTATTTTTATTATTCCCATTTGCCTGTCCTCCGAGAGGTCTGTAGAGTTGTTGATCCCGCGTATTCAGCCTAAGAGTTTAGAAAAGCGATCAGTGGATGGTTGAGCCAGTGAACGAAAATGTTGCGGATGGGCAGTGCCACGACCAGCCCAAAGTATTCAGGAAGACGATGACGAGGAGGTGAAGGGAATGTATGTACAAGTAAAGTAAAGCACTTGTACAGAGTATCGCAGAGGAGTGGAGTTGGTTGGTGGTTGGTTTCCCTGATCGTATTTCGCAGGGCGCCAAGCCTCGACAAATTTCCTCCGATCGTATCTCTCCCTTTCCTTAATCTACGGCGCCTTTGGGTTCTGACTGTATCGACATCCTCTTCCCAGCTACCGAACCCCCAGCTCCATCTACGGCTCTTCATCACTAACTGTTGCCGTGGAGCGTCTTGCCATTGGTTCACTCCCAACCATCTCCCCCGGCGGATTGGAAGTGCCAGTCTCGACACCTCGACGACAGCCTTGGGACGCTCCTCCCTCACCCCCGTATCAGCAACATGTTCCCCAAAGGCAGCATAACGTGGAAATCCGCAAAGGCACAGCTTCCCCCTACAAGAGCTATCTTCCACTTCCTGACAAAAACACGTTTCCTCCTCTTCGTAGCCCTTGCGGGCATAATAATCCTATTATGGCGAGGCATCAGCACCTCAGCTGCAGAAATGCAAAGGTTCGCAAACTCGAAAATTCAACACTTTCTGTTTCATACGTTGGCTAGCTGGGTAGCTAACGCTCTATCCCGCACTTTAGATTCTACTGTTGGGGCCCTTCCAAGTCCCCCATGGAGATGTCTGTCAACGAACATTCCGACTGGAACTCCCACCTCCAGACGCCTATCTTACTCAACCACCACAACCCCATAACAGTCAATTCTAGTACAATAGAGCTAATAGACCTCAACCCTATCACGTCGACAAAGTCGGCTATAAAAAACAAGGAGCGCGTCCTTATCCTGACACCACTAAGAGATGCAGCATCTCACTTGAACAAATACTTCGACCTCTTGTCTGAGTTAACGTATCCTCATGACCTCATTGACCTCGCCTTTCTCGTGGGTGATTCCACCGATGACACCCTCGCAATTTTGGCAGCAGAGCTAGACCGGGTTCAGAAAAGAAATGACAAAATACCGTTCCATAGCGCTACGATTGTGCAAAAGGATTTCAACGTTGGGATTTCTCAGAGCGTTGAGGATAGACACGGCTTCAAGGCACAAGGGCCCCGACGAAAGGCGATGGGTAGGGCCAGAAACTACCTTCTTCACACGGCCTTAAAGCCGGAGCACTCCTGGGTTTACTGGAGGGACGTTGACATACAGGACAGCCCAGGTGTGATCTTGGAGGATTTTATCGCCCATGATAAGGATATACTCGTGCCCAGTGCGTATTAGCCCTATCTCACTCGTGAACGATATTGACTAGACTCTAGATATCTGGTTTCACCGTTATGAAAAGGGTCAAGACATTGAGGGGAGATGTAAGTATTCCATTCGCCCCCGGTCATCCCTTCTCCTAACCACTACCTAGTCGACTTCAACTCTTGGATCGAGTCGGAAAAGGGTTTGCGACTCGCCGCATCTCTTTCGAAAGACGTTGTTCTCGCTGAAGGTAATCATAACTTGCTACTGGCTTCTCTCGGTCCCATGGCTATCTAACGACGCATCCAGGATATGCTGAGTACGATACTGGTAGAACTTACATGGCAAAAATGGGTGACTGGCGGGGTGACAAGGATAAGGAGATTGAGCTCGACGGGATAGGCGGCGTAAACGTTCTTGTCAAGGCGGATGTGCATCGATCCGGTACACCTCAAGCCACCAACTCCTACCGTTTTCTGTCACCATCTACTAACCTCGCTACAACAGGTATCAATTTCCCATGCTATCCCTTTGAAAATCAAGCCGAAACCGAAGGCTTCGCGAAGATGGCAAAAAGAGCTGGCTACGAGGTCTATGGCCTGCCTAATTACATCGTTTGGCACATCGATACAGAGGAAAAGCCCGGCAATCTCAAAGGTCGGCCTGCATGGACATGATCTTAACATTAAGAATGCTACATCAAGCATGCGAGAAACGGGGTCTTTTTACTCGACCACGCAGAAAAAGCTAGTGGCTACACCCATATGAGCAGATTCTACAAATTTCCAAAGGAAAAGAGAACCCCCAAACCCTCTTCTATAATAGCATTCGGACATTGTGCAATAGATTCGGAGTCAATTTCTGTCGATTCTAATTTATCCATTAGGGCTTTCTATTTAACGGGTGGAGCAGGTGGGCCATCTGGTAGAAGAAAATCTTCATGATCACTTTGGTTGCGGGCTGGACAAGCCTTTGACATTTCCCTCTCCCCTAGTCAGGAGCTTTAGCCCATCCTCTTCCAGTCATGTGTTTGTCCATCCTCTTCAATGTACGTATGTAATTCTCCTTTTTCACGATCTCCTTTGGTCAGAGGGGATGGGAAAGTTTCTTTGCCTGACAGAATCCCTTTACGACACACCTTTTTACAATAAACCTCATTGGACTTGCGCGATCGTGTATATATATATCTATTCTAATAGGGCCGCCAAAACGCAACAACCCCTCACACAATTCCCACATAGGTAACTACAAGAATAGGTTAAGACATGCTAAAGCGGGAAAGGCCTCTGCAGCTTAACATATAAACACATATATACATTAACACAAAGATTTTTTCGCCCATAATGAAGTTTCATTCAAAGATGCCGCCTTCAAACTTCTCCACGTCGAAAAACCTTGCAGATATCGTATTACCGTTGAACATTCTCCCTTCAAGAGCGTTAACAGCCTGTGATATATCAGCACTTGAGCTCCAGTATAGACGAGGGCTTTTGGACCCAACAAACCCTCAAGGCGGAAAGTTGGCTAGTGAATTTCACAAACACCCTAGAGTCACTCCCGGAAATCCCGCGGTCAATGAACACCCGTTCTACCCGGCCATACTGTGAAAATATGTGTTAAGTACTATCCAAAAAAAATTTGCCAACCGGCAAAACTGATGATAGCACAAACCTTCTCACTACACTCGTCTCCAATCTCTTGCATCAACCCCCCTTCACTTGATCCTTCCATTTCCTCATCAAGATCCATCCCTTCTACCATACCTTTCAGGACAATGACTTCGCTCATAGCCCCAAACTTCCCATCCCGTTCCCCACCTTCATCGCCCACCCTCCTCCGGCCACCAATAATTTTGCCTCTGCCAGTAGGGCCCAGAAACCCACCACCTTCTGAGTCTGGCTTCTTTTTTTGTTTATCGACCTGAACACGGAGGGGATTTATGATGCCTGAGCCACTTGCCCCCAAGCCAGTTCCTTTTGTCCAGCCATATTTTGACATCAGGCGTTCTGCAAACCCCTTTTGGCCAGGCCGCAGGGATCGCGGTGCAGCTTCAGTAGCTTGGTCATCAACATCCGATTGCTCTTGCCTAATAGCTTCTTCAAGTTCAGCTTCAGAGGACGGCAGATCAGGAGGTGCAGATGGGAGATTGTAGCGAACAGGTGCCCTAGATATCGTGGGCTGATCTGCAGTAGCAGGGGGGAGGTTAGTATAAGCACCTGGATTCAAAGGAGAAAATTTTTCGTCAGGTGCCCCTGTGTAGTTCGGCGCCTCTGACGGTCGCTGTTTCCCAGACCCTTGCCCGAGAAGTAAACGTCGAGCGTATGCATCTTCGCCTCTTAGGTCATCAACTAAGTTTGAAGTCTGTTCCGGCAACCCGTCCGGTGATTGGCGTTCATCAAAATTCTCTGGAGGGGCGAAAGAGTAGTCTGTAGGTGGCGCAAATCCCCCTAGACACACTCAGCACCTAAATGCCCATACACTTCGCGAAGAAACACTTACTATTGAGATACAGATTTGAACGGATGTCATCGTCGCTATCTACTCCACTACTTGTCCTTCGCATCCTCCGATGTGCGTACAGCCGGTTCTTCCATTCTCTGACTTCGCGGATTCTCTCGTCACTGTTCTTGTATTCCTCATAATTGTTCGGCCTTGAAGGGTCGTATATGTCATCCCAGTTTTGCGGAATAGTGGATTCGCGCCGGTTCTTCTTACGCCTCTTACGACCACCGCGCTGGCGCTTCTCAGCGCCATAAAACCCATTCACATCGTCCTCATCATTCCCTGTCCAATCAGCTAATGAACTTGTCAAGACTGGCCGGGCGGGAACAGAGACGATCGCAGGCTGAGAGGTAGCAGCGCTAGCAGAGCTTGTATTTGCAACGACTTGATGAGGCTTAGAAGCGGGAGGTTTGGGTTTGTGTTTCTGCGAAGATATTTGTGGCCTCTTAGTGGGCTGGAATCGAAGGGCAGCTGGTTGGCGGAAAGCAGAAACAATGTAATCATGAGCATATCTGGCCGATGTAGAAATACTTTCTTCGAAACGGGATACAATAGAAGCGTACCAGCATTAATCTGCTGCTTCTTCGCTGAAGCCTCATCCCGTTGAGCATTATCTGCAGACGGCGGTTGAAACACGACAGGTGCGCGCGAGATGGAAGCTGAACCAGAGGAGGCCGAGGAAGGATCGAGCAGATTTGCGTAAAGAGAGACCATGCTGCCTCCCGCTGGCCTCGGTGGAGGTTGTGAATCAGTGTTGAGCGGCATGGGAGGGCAATGACCGCCCGTAGACACACGGTTACAACGCGCAATTCCGTACGGCAGTTTGTCGAGCAATCGAGGGCTCCGATATTGTGCTCCAAACGAAGTCTGTTCATCGGCCCAAGAAGAATCCGAGTTGCTCGTACTCCGCATCCAGTACAGGACGGTTTTGCCGCTGTTTTTATTCTCAGGCCACCGCTTGCCGCCCTAGCGAATGACCCTCAATCATGACGCCATTGCAGTGGCACCTCAGCAGTCTTCAAATGCTGTTGAGGTGCGAGGTACAGAAGCCTAACCCGCATATTAGATATGGAATTTTCATTGGCATCTCTTGTGAAGCTCTTCTAAGTTACCCTGTCATAATAGGTAGAGTGCTAACTCATTCATCCTGTCTATTTGTACAGTCCATCTAATTTATATAGCCCATCCTACTTAAACAGCATAGGTCCGGTAAAGTGCCCTGCAGATGGCACACAACGCAAGTATAACAATTGCCACCGCTGCGTTGTCTATACGGTGGATCGCAGAACTGGTCGACGCTGTGAACAAAAAAATGAAAGCGGGTGGTCCGTGCAACTTCGGCAACCGTAGAACTTTTCCAGGAACCCACAGCAGCACTCCAGCACCACTTCGCCGTCACAGCCCCTCTGATCTTTAATTCGCTTGATTTATACTTATATCCCCATCCGCAATGGCCACGCTCTCCAGCTCCTTCCACCAGATCGCCCAGTCACCCGCCATAATCATCCCCTCCAAGCCGAACGCCCTCACTCTTTCCTACAAGCAGCTCGCGTTGTGCGTTGTTTCTCTCCAGAAGCAGCTAGCCCACCTCGGAGTAGCTCCTTGCTCAGCCGTCTCAATCACTCTGCCCAATTCTTTGGAATTCATCGCTGTCTTCCTAGCTGTGGCCTACCAGCGAGCAATTGCAGCGCCGTTGAATCCCGCGTACAAACAGGCCGAGTTTGAGTTTTATATTGACGACCTCAAGTCTGCTGTGGCTATCGTACCAAGAGGCGCTGTTGAGTCTAATAGCCCAGCAGTAAAAGCCGCTAAAAAATACCGGGCTGCAATCGCCGAGTGCTATTGGGATCCCCAGCGAGACGACCTAGTTCTAGATGTCAAAGACAAAGGAAGATTGCAGAATGCAGTGACGCAGGATGTGCAGAAGGCGCAACCGGACGACATTGCTCTTGTTCTGCACACAAGCGGAACGACAGGACGACCAAAAGCGGTATGCCGCCCGGCTAGCCCACTGACAGCAACCAACTGACTATCACAGGTGCCCTTGACACACCGAAATCTCACTAGGACGATGAGTTCGTGCCCCCCACGCCTCGAATGAAGCCCTTTACGACTCCAATAGCTTACTCCTAGCCACCTAGAAAATATTTGCGAAACATATAAACTCGGTCCTCAAGACCGAACACTACTCGTAATGCCGCTTTTCCACGTCCATGGCCTCCTCGCTGCGCTTCTCTCGCCCCTTCGCTCAGGCGGATGCGTAATAATACCTCCACGATTTTCCGCGTCTGAATTTTGGCATGACTTTATCACATACAAGGCGAATTGGTATACAGCGGTCCCCACCATCCACCAGATTCTTCTCAAAACATCCATTCCCAATCCTAAACCAGATATCCGCTTTATTAGATCATGCTCCTCCCCCCTCTCCCCCAGTATATTTCACCAGCTTGAGGAAACTTTCAATGCACCAGTTCTAGAGGCATATGCAATGACAGAAGCTGCTCACCAACTAACCTCAAATCCCCTCCCGCCCTTAAAGCGCAAATCCGGTAGTGTCGGTATTGGACAAGGGGTTGAAGTTAAGGTTTTAGACAGCAGTGGCGAGGAGATTGCCCATGGCAGCGAAGGGGAGATTTGTATTCGTGGCGAGAATGTTACCAAAGGATACCTAAATAACCCAGAAGCAAATCGGTCATCATTTACGAAAAGCGGCTTTTTTAGGACAGGTGATCAAGGGAAGAAAGATGAGGACGGATACGTTATTATCACCGGCAGAATTAAAGAGTTGATTAATAAGGGGGGGGAAAAGATCAGTCCCATCGAGCTCGACAACGTCCTAACACAACACCCTATGGTTAGCGAAGCTGTGAGTTTTGCAATTTCCGATGAGATGTATGGCCAGGAAGTGGGCATCGCAGTCGTCCTCAAGGAAGGGAAGACATTGAAGGAAGATGAACTGAGAAAGTGGATGGCAGAAAGGGTTGCGAGGTTCAAATTACCGAAGAAGGTACTACACCCCTTTCGGTAGCCCTTTTGCTATGAGGTCTCCTAACTACCGCAGATTTACTTCACGAATAATATGCCAAAAACGGCGACGGGCAAGATCCAACGCAGAATGATTGCAGAGGTAATGTCCAAGCAAGAGATGCCAAAGGCCAAGCTTTAAATCCCGAACGAACAAGGCTCTTGCCTATCGTCGTTCCCTCCGTCATTCTCTGCTGTCCGAGGTGGCCCTTATGTACCTACGACACCTAATCAAATCCATAGCCAAGAGATTCTACCTCCACATTTTACCCTCATTGCTCCTATCACACGTCCGATCCATCCAGAGACAATCACGAAATATCAGCCTAGAACCAAACGTGTACTCTACATAGCTAACGTGATAGTCGGGGGCAGAAGCATCAAAGAGCTTTACGTATAGCGGTCCGGAACTTGACCAAGTTAACCAAGTTATAGAAGGACTGATCCCCAACGTACCGGATATATTTGAACCTTTCAAGAAATCAGTAAAAATTGATGCGCATAGTGGGACTATGCCCGAAAGCTCTAAAGATGCACTCACCTTATCCCAGTCCCATACGTTAGATTTATAATAAATATCTTCTTTAAGCACTTTCACAACCTCCTCCTTTGACTCCGCCACTGCCAGCATAACACTTCCCTTCATCCGAGGGGTTTCTCCCTCTCTAGGAACTTCCTCTAGAAACGCACCTTAATGAGGTCAGCCATGCCAATCCCGCAACACAAGACGGCAGGTCTTACCACCGAAGGTCCAGAAGCCAGCGTCGGCTGCCGGCTTAACATTCGATAAGTGTTGACTACCCGTACAGTGAGCCGCATTCGACGCGCCTGGCCAACATACAGACTCACCCTCGAACCTTCATTCTTCGTTCAAGGGCATTTTGCTGATCTGGTAGAATAACCAACCACTCGTGTTTAACCGGAGCTGCAGCCATATGGATTTTGGAGATGCACTGTTTAGCCACAAATGACAGAAAGACCATGAAATCTGGTAGTCAACTGCGTTCAGGCGGAGGTTGAGGGAGATAGCGGAGGCGACCCAAGCCTGGTAATATGATTTGGCCGGTTAGGTTTTTTATCTGCAACGGTGGACAGGAAATCGTGCAACGTCTCCTCAGTATAAACAGAGGGAAAGTTTGGCTAGTATGCTACCTATGGGGTTAACTGCAAGAGTCGCAACCTCCTCGGGGGTTGCTCATCTCCCAGGCGGTCTAGATAGTGTAGCAGAACAGTGTCCTACAATAATCAGAATTGAAATATAGATACTTTTAGTAAGTGTAAGAAATACAACTTTGTTAGGCTTTAAGCAGTTAGCTGCAGGTACTTGAGATGCTATGAGGGAATGAACATTTGTACAAGGTACAAGGCAGTATGCTTATGAGTAGCTCATGCAGCTCATACTACTCTGCAGTGTTGAAATTTCAAGCCTAATGGTATGCCTGGATAGGCTGATAGTGCCTGAAGGGAGTGCCTGTGATACTTAAGGAATTAGAGAGGGGTGCCCCTGTTACCAGGAGGATGGCTAGGCTGAGAGTACCTGAAGAGGGTGGCTGTGATACCCATTAGTGTGTTTGTGCTTCCACACCATCACTCCTTACTGCCCAATTGATACACCTCTTGTTACCCTGCATTTCCTACATTCATTTTATCTCTTAACTGTGGGTAACCCTAGGCTTAAATGTTAGGTACCTAAGCTAGGCACTTGGGATGCCTAAGAACAATTCTTTAGGCATGCCCTTTAATGCCTAAGAATAATTCTCTAGGCATACCTAAGAAGCCTAAGAAAATTTATTCATGCCTAAACTCTAGTTAAAGAAGATACCTAACATTAGCTAAGGGTGCCTAATGTATTTTCTATGTCTTTTTTCTCTTAAGTAAGCAACTTCAGTCACCTTTTGACATGACTATTGTATGGGAGATAGATGAGTTTTAGTGATTCACATACAAAAATAAGATTTTTGAAAAGTGAAAACAACCCCTGGAAGTCTTTTCTGTAAAGTCTTGACTGAACACCACCTGGTAGGTATATGAGGGTGTTGACTTCAAGGGATCAAGCAAAAATCTTTACCAATGTGTTTACTTAACTAGCTATACTGTACTGTCTCTAAAGTCTAGTTAAGAAAATACCCAAAGCAATTGATTCTAGCTACTAAGCTTGTCACTAAGTGCTTTATAATATAATAGTGAGTCCATGGAAATCAGTAGATACAGTGAGGTGCAGAAAGTATATAGCAAAACAATTTAATCTAGTATTTCATATACCAACTATCCACATCAAGGACAGCATCCTGGCAATTTGACATAGTGTCAGATAAGGTAGCTAGCTCTTTATCTAAAATACTATTCTATACCTCCTCTGCTGCAGAAATCAACTTTCCTTAGTTTCCTCAGCATTAAGAAGCTCAGGATAAAAGTCATAAATTTTTCACTTTAAAATTGACCACAGATTTTCAATTGGATTTAAATCTGGGGAATAAGATGGCAGTCTATTAGAGTAATCCCTACATCTTCTAGAAATGCACAAATAATTTTTGCAGCATAAATGAATGAGTTGTCATGCATGAAAATTGTATCCATATTCAGAATTCTCAGCAAATGCTTGTCCAGAATATCATGATAAATTCTTACTGTAACCACACCCCATTGTCATGAATGTAGATTTTGGGTACTTGGAAAGCAAGATAGGACTACTTCTATTTGACGATTCAAAGCTAAAGAGAAGAGGAGACTTCGTGTTTATATATATAAGAAGAGAGAGCTCTCAAACCCGCTGCAAACTGTCATGAGCCATGCCAGTCATGGTTGGGCTCATTAGCTATTCTACAAACAGTAGTAGTTCATAATGTAGCCTATTTGTAGGTCCATTAGGCAGTAAGCCTGGTTGAGGTCTGCATAGAGTCTTGCATCATTGTTAAGGCTCGTATAGAGGTTCGAGGGCTTTGTGCGAGGTTCATGGGTCTGGCGATGAACTCATGCAGCTCGATGCGGCTCGGTGAGACTTGTAGAGGTGAGATCAGAGTCTCAGATCAGAGGTTCGTAACACCTATTTGGCATCTGGATCTCCTTCCATATAAACATCAAGATCAGTTTGTATTTGATGTCCAAATGCAGCCCAGAACCATCTGTTGAATAGCTTTTCCACATTGTTGTAGTTGAACATTTTCACATTGTAATCAATCTTGAGAATGGCAAAAAACCTATTCCTTATGAGCACCTTTATCTTATTCAATACTGTATTCATCTGACTATCAAACTTTCTGCCAATCTAAATCCTCATAACCTTTAATAAACCTTTGCTCATTATTCCATAATTTCATTATTAAGTTGTAGGCATTCAAGTTTCTTCCATTTCCATAAATGAAAAAGTTTTTTCATGTATCACATATCTACTCCAGATGCATGCAATTTGTAATATGTTATATTTGGACAAACATGCATAGCCATACTGACTGTAAAACTCATCACATTGTTGTTCTGAAATAATATGTGGACATCCTTTTCATGATTTTGAGATATTGTCAACATGCATAACCTCTTTCTATCAAGTTGTATCAACATTAGATATTGGAACTTTATACTTTTCAGAGATTTTCACATTATGATTATCCTATAGATTATAGTTTGCAAATATATACTCATAAGGTAGGAGTCAATTCTGGACCCCTTCTATATTGGATTCTGGGGTATGGTGGCATTATTGTTGAGGTTTCATGTCACTACATACTTTCCATACCCTACTGTACTAGTGCCCTAGGCTCTTTGGAGCCTGTCTCATATAAGCAGTTCTATACAGATAGGGATATGCTCCCCCCTCCTGGTATGTTCAAGCCTATTTTGACAATAACATTTAAGCCATAGCATTACCCACAGTTAAGAGATGAAATGAAAGTAGGAAATGCAGGGTAACAAGAGGTGTATCAATTTAGGCAGTAAGGAGTAATGGTGTGGAAGCACAAACACACTAGTGGGTGTCACAGCCACCCTCTTCAGGGACTCTCAGCCTAACCATCCTCCCAGTGTCACAGGCACTCCCTTCAGGTACTATCAGCCTACCCAGGCATACCATTAGTCTTGAAATTTCAACACATTATATCAAGAAAATAGAAAACTTAACTTATTTGCACTCTCAAAGTAATCAAGTATCCAATTTTTCATTAGAGCAATCCAAAAAAAGGTTAGGAAGCATGCAGCTACAGTAACTTAGAGACAAGCTGGAAATCCTTGAATAAGATCACCAAAATTGAAAAACTAGCCAAAAGCACCTGTCATTTAATTATCAATCAATGGAAAAAAAATCCAACAGCTACCCTTTGTAACCAAAAATCTCTATTAGAAAAAAATGATCTCTGATATATGCAACTGATGTAGATACCCATATTCCTCCCCCAGCCCTTGGTACCCCTTCTAAAACTGCCAGTCACTAAATCAGCAAACCAACAGTACAAAAAATTTCAAAAAAAGATGGATCCGCATAACAAAAAGTTAGAAAGAAACCTTATCTTTCTGAGGAACATATGGAAGAAAGAAAGAGATTGTTAGGACCTAGGCAGTTGGTCATAGGTGCTTGAGTTGGGTTACAGTTGCGACTATACGACAAGGCTCCGAACTATGAAGTTTGTACAGGTTTGTGGTTCATGTATGGGGTTCGTATTGTATGTAACTATTCTAGACATGTCTTGTATACAACAAGTATGTTGACTGATGAGGTTGCAAGAAGCATCCTCATTGGTCTTCTTAAGGGGTTCACAAGCTGCGAACCTTGGCAGTGCAAGCAAGGCTCGCTCCGCGGTCTGAGCTTTCATGGTCCTGTTACAGAGATGATATAAGATATATAAAAATTGTTTAGAGGAGGATTGAAAAATTGTGATATGGTCAGATCAAGTGACTTTCAAAGTAAAGAAAGACTCCTGAACCATTTAGGTCATAAAAAGAAAAAATGAGAAATATCTTCTCCAAAATTTAAAACTATCTTTCAAAAGTAGAAGGACAAGTGTCAGTAGTTAGTATGCTGTTGGGGGAGGAATGTTAGGGTAAGATTATTTTAAACATTTTTTCAAAACATTTAAAGGGAAAGAGAAGGACAACAAATTTATACTATGAACAATAATGCCTTATAGTATATAGTGAAAATGGTAATCTAATAGAGGGAAAGAAAATTTTTTTCATATATATGATAGCCACCCTAAACCCCATACTTAAACCCTATCAAAAATATTTAGGTAATTCTTAAAAGAAGGATTGGTAGGCAACAACATGGAATTCATATGGCTACAGAAATGTGACATGCTATTTTGAAGGAATGGGATCGCTTGACTCATAAAGATATTTGAAAATGTATTTTAAGTATGAGAAAGCAGGTTCATATATGTCTAAAGAATAATGGAGGTCCTATCAAGTACTAGTTTCTTTTATCTTATTTTTTGGGTGTTGGTTTGTCCACCTTGTATGTTTATGTGGCTCATCTATTTTGCATAGCCCATCCAATTTGTGCAGCTATAGTCAGCTGATTTAAGCAACAACCATATATAACTTACATTCAGAATGCATGTTTAAGTATTTTAGCAACCTTTGAAATGAAGTTTGGTGGGGTCTTGCTTAAGTCATGTAATCATAGCTGCTTATATAGAGTGGGCAGCACAAATTGAGTGGGCAGCACAAAATGGGTCAGCCAGGCAAGGTGGACAAACCAACACCCTTTTTTTTTTATAGAGCTTTGTTATTTATGACTTTTCTTCATCAATAGGTATGCTTCTAACTATGGTACAAATATTCTATTGACTCCATACTGTACAAACATACTGGTAGGTATCACAGGTACTTTCTTCAAGTACTCTCAGCCTAACCATCCTCCTGGTGACACCAGCACCCTTCTCTTATTCCTTCAGTGTCACCAGCACTCTCTTCATGCACTCTTAGCCTACTGTTAGGGTTGAAATTTTAACAGGAAGAACAGCCTTTATTGCTTGAGAAAATATCATAGAAAACAAAGAAAAAAATATTGCAGTTAGTTTATAACTCAAAAGTTATATGAGTTACTCAGGCTTTAGATAGAATCCTTATTTAACTTTTCATATTATAGTAACTCTGAGACAATGATATCAGCAGAAGCAAAAACATGATAACTATGGTAGAAAACAGGCCAATGAAATAGAATGCCATCCTGTATATGAGTATAATTACTCTGAGATTGCATATAGAGAACATGCAGCTCCAACTCAATAATAGTCAACTTATGGTTGATGAAACTAAAATTGACTCTTACAAAGATGGATGGATAGAGTTAACCCAGCCACCAAGGCCCATCTATGTACAGAAACTAGACTTCTGGCTACTGGAACATTTGCTAAAATATGCTAAATGGCAGGGTAGAAGAGACAGGAACTGCTGAAATTTCAAGCTTGATAGTATACCTGTGTAGGCTGATAGTGCCTGAAGGGAGTGCTTGTGACACCAAAGAAATAAGAGAGGGGTACCCATGTCACCAGAAGGATAGTTAGGCTGGGAGTGTGCCTATGACACCCACTAGTGTGTTTGTGCTTACCATACCATCACTCCTTATTGCCCTACTGATACACCTTTTATTACCCTGCACTTCATATTTTCATTAGATGTCAGTATGTCCACTCCAACAATCTGCATGGCCACTCCAACCCATGCAACAATCTGCATAGCCATCCCCTACCTCACTCAGTGTAGCTACTCTATAGTCAATATAATCTACTCCACTACATCAGAACAATATATTTAGGGTATTGGTACTGCCACATCCTGGAGTTGGATGTGGTCACACTCTACCCCCATTTTAGTTTGACTAGTGACAGACTTTAAGGTGCACCTTAGGCTGTTGCTTAGTCTTTGCCTCACTAAACTCCAGTTAAGTTTCCTCTGTGACCTTCACAATAGTGATTTGTTTGTTCAACAGCCATTCTTTTAAGGCCAAAATTATTGCTGTATGGAATGTAGTGTATTCAATTATTTTAGATACTGAAGCATCTTCTTTAATATAGATTGTTGAAGTGGCTACACAGATTGTTGAAGTAGACATACCACTGAGTGGGCCATGCAAAATGGGTGAGCTGTACAAACAGGAAGCATGAACAAACCACTTGTAAGGGTTGCCTCCTGCAGGGACCCCTAGGGTGGTTATGGCAATATGATGCTGCCTGACTAGCCTGAACACTGAGGGCATGACGGCAAGTTGATGTAGGCATGTATAGGCCTATTCAGGATGCTGGGTTCTACTGAGGGTCGCTGATGACCTGTTGGGTAGGCTACAGGTGGACACAATGTCAGAAAGCAAGAGAATTGATTCTAGTACATAGGAGAACTAATTGCTGGCCTCCTTCTGAGGCTCAGCCAATCAACTAAATACAGTAATGGAAACCCCGCAGGGTTACCCTGCTGCATGGCATTCCTGCGGCCAGCACAGGCTCCTGACACCACTACCTTAAAAAAACCTCATTACTAACCCCCTTCTGGAGCTCAGCTAATTAGCTAAATGAAGTAATAGAAATCTTGCTAAGTTACTCTACTATATGATATATTGCTGTAGCTAGTACAATTACCTAATGTGGTAGGAGGCCTGGGAAAAATGGAAAAGGGGAGTTTGGTGATATATCTATACTATAGAATATGGATATGAACTTTGAGGCTGCAACTTATCAAGCACCTAAATGGGATGTGCGAAGACTTTTGGCTAGGACCCCTGTACAGCTGTTGAGATATTGTCCTATCACACGGCAAATTGGGTAGGAGGCCTAGCTAGATGACTATATTGATATCTTAGGGATGTCACATTAAATGGGTGATGTATGCTGGCAACCGAACCATTTTAAGCGGCGGTAAGTGTATGGGGACCACTAGTACCACAGCCCGTAGTATTACTAAGAGCCTGCATGTTAATAGCCCATTGTTTTGCTCTATAACTCAATTGTATATGCGTCATGTGGTTAGAGGGCTCACATGAGTAGAACTTGCACCTTGGAAAAGCCTACTATCTATTAATTCTAGGAAAGCCATAGATAGCAAACTGTGAGCTCTGGTGTGAAAACAACACACGGCTAGCCATGGGCTGCCCAGGTGGGATCCCAGTGCCCGAGGCTAGCTCCTGTATTCGGCGGGCCTGCAATGCTAGTTCCGGTAGATCCGCCGAATTTAATCCCCATCTCTGGGTTCCACACGCCTCCTGTGGGCGTGGCCGTTGCTCGAGTAGGCACAGGCGCAGTTAGGGGCTTCTCGGTAGGCGCCTTGCTGTCGTATGGCGGTTGCTGCTTCTCCTGCATCCTCTGTTGATTCAGGGAGCTTGATTGAGAGATACACAGGGATGACATCGCACTGGTTACATCTCTGTTGGTGGAGTTCGACCGGTTAGCCTATCACGACGTTATCGAATCTGGAGCTAGCTTACGATTCCATCTGCGCCGCCTCTATCCGCCTCTGATAAACGAAGCTCTTGCATTCATCCCTGAACCTCCCGACAATCTTTGCTAGGTCATTGTAGAATTTGCGTCCACCGTCGAGGTTAGCGACTACCTCTCGATACTTGAAATATGCGCCCTCTAGTTTCTGCAGTGCCTGTTCTCGAGCTTTGCTGGAGCTATCCCCCGTCCGAGCATCTAGAAAGTCTTTGTTGGCCTCATCAAGACGACATAGGAGTTGGTTTTGTTCCTCCTGCTCTTTTAAAAGTATTGTCCGTTCCGTGTCGTATCTCACAAGTCGCTGTTCGAATAGGCCCTCAAATTGGGCTGGTTCAATCTTCTGCATTGGGTATTCTCTCTCCAGCCGAGCAGATTCTGCCAATATCGCAGTATCTGTATTGCCTTAGCTCCACGTTGTTTGAATATGTCGGATATAGAACTTACTTATGTCGTCGGCTTTTGCTTTTTCTCGCACCGCCTGAATTTTTCTCCTCCTCCGGCTTTCTAGCCGTCCTACCTCATCCAGGCATGCCCTCAGAGTTGCTACTTCTCTCCCAACCTTTGTTGTCGATACAGCCCGCCTGCTACTAGGTACGAATTCCTCAAGTTCCTGGTCAGTGCCCCCAAGTAATGCGAGTAAACTTTCACAGCCTTTCAATTTCGCTTTGACTAACTCATCGCTACCCTGTGCGGACTGAAGATACCCCTCTATTTCTCTAACCTGTGCATAGAGTTTACACGCTGCGTTTTTAGACGGTGGTCGAGTCCATTGATCTGTCCCATATTTTAAGCGAGCTCGGTCATCTTCTTCTGATTCGCACTTCAGAACTTCAACACCTTCGTGGAATGTTGCTAGATCGTTCTGCCTAAGTTTGTTGATGTCATTCACCGAGCGTTTGAGCAGGTTGATTCCGTCTTGTTGGCGTATTTCTTCAGCGTGCGATATTAGAGCAGGAGGTAAGCCGAGAGGTTTCTCTATCGCTTGAAGTGAACCAGGGAGGTTGAGCGATTGGAGAAATCTAGGGGCCCGGGGAGTTTATGGTTAGTATATTTTATCGAATCAGCCATCTGTGTAACGTACTCATGGAGTCTTGTGGTCAAAATTTCGAACTCGCCAATGATGGAAGTATTAACTAGTCGATCACGCCTCTCGGCATATATGCTTGCAGCAACGTGAACCGCATACGGCACTAACTTAGCAAACAGCGGCTGGCCGTATTCGCTATGATCTCCTAGTATTGAGGCTGAATCAGAAAGTTCCTTCGGGACCTTTAACGAGACCATGGTCGCTCGTTCTATAGGTTTGAGTTCAGATTTATAAGGAACAGGATCTGGAGGTAATTCGTTAGTACTCTCTGGTTGTGTTAGGTAGCGTCCAACTTACTCAAATATATCAGGTCATTATCTTTCTCAGCTCTTTTCAAGCTTTCTTGTACCATACTCTTCAAGCCCTGTAGGCCGCTTAGGACAGTCTTGCTTATCCACTTCCCTTCCTTTAGCGCTTCGTTGGCGCATCCTAGACTGTCCCTTAGTCTTGCGACCTCTTCTCCGTATTTCCGCCTTTCTAAAGCTTCACAAGCTGCCCTGAACTGGGCCGCTGCGGCAAAGTGATGATGTTTTGCGGTCATGTGATGGATCCACTCCGAGCTGATGGCTTCAGATTTAATACCAAATTCACCAGCCTGTATATAAAAATCCGAAACCTTGGCTGCAAGCCGCGCAATCAAACTGTCTTTCAGCCCATCCATTACGGCTTTCTGCCAAAAACATTCCTGTGCCTGCGCTAGAAGTAGGTGTTCTAGGCTCTCTAGGGACATGTTATCCAAGTCTTCAGGTGGTGCCAAACGGAGCTCTGGGATGATGGTCGCCCTGAGGAATGATATGACCCCAGCGGATAGGCAGAAATAGTTACAAGCTGACTTTAAGCCTGCACCTGTAGTTCGCACAGCAGAGGATGCAAGTTGGGAATAGAGAGATGCAAGGTTGTACACGACATTTGCGAGTTCGAACTTGAGATTACTCTGCGAGACTGAAATTCAACTAATTAGTGGGTTGGAAGGCGCAATCGGGTAGGTAACCAACTTGGTCTTTGAGTGTTGTATCCCAACGCTGGGTACCATGTGAAGTCAACACCGATCTACGTTTTGTCAATTCCGATGAGACTCTGTTTGAAAGACTGTCTAGCAGCTCTGATAATGCTCCTAATGGGATATACACCTACGTCGATAGGAAACTTCCCCGACATCCACACCAATTGTGCTGTGTATGCCAATAACTTTCGCACACCGCTGATATGAGGCTCCCTCACATTTATAGCGTCATTTCGGATCTGGTCGATTGCCTCTAAATCCTCAGTAAACATGTCCGGGTGCTGGTCATATTTTGATGAAATATATTGCTTGATTGCAAGAGAGAGCGATACAGCGTGTGTTCTCCGGAAAGGAAGGAATAGGGCGTTACTTGTCGCCATCTATTAGAATCGTTGCATCCACCAAACTCCAAGACGCAGGTCTGGCTTACGAGGTCATGTTAACCGCCGGGGAAACTAACGGATCTACTGTTGACACTGTTGAGCGACTCGAGATTACCCTCGAATCATTCTCTAACTAGATTTGAATGCAGATTAGCCCTTGGGTTGGGTGGGATGAATGCTGCGGTGTTGCTGAGCAGGCAAATGCGCTAGAGCTAGTGCTGTATGTATTGCTGGGGTAATATGGTTCTCGAGTGATGCGTGGCTGTGACTGGAACTGCCCGGAGTCTGTCGTCCTGGGAACGGCCAGGTGCCGACGTCATTATTGGCCCCTCGACCCCACCACATACAAGTGCGATGTGCATGACGGCCCGAATAGAGAGCACTGACTGCACGCAATATCCCACGACAATCAAGTCCACGCGTGCATTGGCCTGGTCCAGAGCTCAAGCCGCGGGGTGTCGCCATCGGCCAATCCGCGGGATTAAGTACATTGATGTGGGGCCGCAGTGGTGCCGTACAATACAGTACATATACATATATACGCCTTTGGGTGGCGATGGCTGAAGGCTCAAGATCCGGGGAATGGTTTTACCCGCGTATCACCGATCCAGAATAATTATCCCGTCCTTGAAATAATGGGCTGCAACCCAGGCTTTTGTTCTCCCGACTGCCTTCCCACTGATCGCTCGACATGTCTAACGGCGATCAAGTCCAGGAGGGATCCCGTTCAGATAGGGTGTTCGCAGTGACGCTCGCATTACTAGCAACGTCCTTCTTCCTCGTCTTTGCTCGAATCTTCACACGCATCACCATACTGAAAAAGACTTCCTGGGATGATTATTTCATATCCCTGGCTTGGGTAACGATTCGATTCCTTTTTGGTAGCTGCACGCTAAGCTTATCTCGCTGACATGATCGAGGGAAGCTACTTGCTTTCGGGCTGTCATTTGCCATTTGTTTTGGTTAGTAGCTGTTGGGGTTGATTGTGCCATGTCCGCGACTGATGTTTGAGTAGGGACTCATCGGGGGCTTGGAAAGCATGATGTGGACATACGGAAGGAATGGCAAACGGATCTCCGGTACTCAGAATACTTCTTTTCCGTCTTCTATGTTAGTATTACGTTGTTGTGGCGCGCCAATTGTCGTTGCTAATCCATAATCAGAACCCCGCCTTGATGGCCACGAAAACATCAATACTCATATTCTACTTGAAGCTATCTAAAATACAGAAGCTATTTCGATGGGCCTCGATAGTGACACTTGTGGTGGTAAACGTCGGTGGCGTTGTTTTGACAGTACTCAACATTGTCCAATGCAGGCCTGTCAGTGTGACATTCAAGGACCCTTCACTCCAAGGGGGAAAATGCACGGATATAGTGACGCTCTATCTGTGCTCATCGCCGTTGAATATAATAACAGATTTAGCTATTTTGTTTCTCCCAATTCCTATTCTAACTGGACTGCGTTTGCCTCGAAAACAGAGGAATGTCTTGGTTCTAGTTTTTGGTTGGTAACCCCGCCGGCAACGACGGGACGGATCTACTAACCATATATAGGGCTTGGCGGATTTGTAGCTGTGGTCGACGTGGTGCGAATCGCCTATCTCCAGCGCGCGGCAACGCAGTCCCTTTCCCAGAGGATCGGTGGTGTTCATGACGCGAGCCGGAAAGAAGCCGGGCAACACGATTATTTTTGTGTGTTTCCGTGTATATTGTGGCTTAGGAGACTCACTTACGGCTAAAGGGAACGCCTCGTTATCGTTCATGTGGTCGGCGATCGAAGTCAATGTCGGTATTATATGCGCTTGTATTCCGAGTATGCTGATTGGATAACTGATTGCTTCTGAACTGACTTTAGTCTAGCACTAAAGCCACTTGTGTGTCGATATTTACCTCGTATTTTCCACGAAGGTGCAGTGGAACCGTCTAAGATAGAAACGGATTTTGCTAGATTGCGGAAGGCCCCCTCGGAAAAGTTACCGGGACGTCCAGATAAATGTCAACAGGTGCCCCCATCTACGGATAGTAGCGGCGACTGCGAAAGAGGAGCGATGACAATGCTCGATTTTATCACCACTCTGGATACGGAGGAACTTCCAGCTCGAGAAAATCTATATACTTACCCAGAGAAGAGTAGGACTGGTACTAGACGTCACCCGAAACCATGCGGAGGATTTATGAACCTGGAGGGCCCGCGGAGCATGGTTAAAATGACTAATAAGGAGTCATTACCCCCTCTTGCCCAAATTTCCTTACTCTTCTTTTTGTGGGGGTTCGCGTACGGCCTGCTCGACGTCCTAAATTCCCAGTTTCAATTAATTGTACACATGAGCTTTGGACAGACTATGGGCTTGCATAGCGCCTACTTTGGGTAGGGATTAGAGGCGAAGCGGTGTGAATATCGGACTAACATCTCTCTCTAAAGGGCATACTTCGTGGCGCCACTTACCTTTGGGCGAATCGTACTCAAAAACTGGGGCTTTAAAGTCACTTTCATCACTGGCCTCTGCATCTACGCCTGCGGGACTTTAATGTTCTGGCCTTCTGCAGTGTTGACGTCATTCCCGGCATTTCTCATATCGAACTTTATTGTTGGCCTCGGACTCTCGACTCTCGAGATTGCAGCCAATCCATTTATTGCGCTTTGTGGTCCGCCTGAGTATTCAGAATTTCGTATCAACGTAGCGCAAGGAATCCAGGCCGTTGGAAGTGTTATCTCCCCCATCCTTGCGAGACGTGTTCTCTTTAAACGGATTCTAGATGCCTCATCGCTGGTGGATGTGCAATGGACTTACCTTGGCATAGCTTTATTTGACATCGCTCTAGCTGTCGCATTTTATTACCTACCGTTGCCAGAGGCTTCGTGAGTTATGGGTACTATTGTCTGGTAAGGTTCTATTAAAGCTTACTATGTGTAGCGATGTCGATCTAGAGGAAGTAGCTAGGGGCAGGGGCACAGCCAACTCAGCACGCGTTGGTACGATTAAGGTCATTTTCCTGACCTTGGGTCTGGGGGCGTTTTCCCAATGGTGTTATGTAGGTGGTCAGGAAACGGTGTCGATGGCATTTTCATTTGTCGTGAAAGGGTTGAAGCCAGGGTAACCTCCCCAATTCCCAGACTAAAGTTGCGTACCGTACGATGGAATGTCGGCTTATGGGCTATTAGAACCTCAGTTCTGAAGACGTCAGATTATCAAACTATTGGGCATGCGGTATTTGCGGCAGGGCGGTTCAGTGCGGCGTTTATCTGCATTGTATTAAGACCCAGGAAAGTCCTCCTTATCTTCTCTCTCGGCTGCGTAGTCACGTCGGTGTTGGCAATGAAGTTAGCGGGCGACGCCGGGGTCGCTCTTTTAGTCCTGGTTTACTTTTTTGAGGTGAGGCACTGCAACTGCCAATGGCATCTTCGACGGTGACTGATGCGCACTGCTTGGGAGTTTAGTCTGCCGTTTGGCCGACCATATTTGCCCTCAGCCTGCGTGGTCTGGGCTCCCACACGAAAACTGGTGCCTGCTTACTCACGGTCGGTGCCTCCGGGGGGGCGGTTTTCCCGGTTTTTCTCACCTCCATCGTGCGGAGCCATTCCCAGTACACAATGTGTATCGCCATCGCGGCGTATTCATTAGCGCTAGTTTTCCCGGTTTACCTAAATACAGTGCCACGGGCGAAGAAACAAGTTGATTCTGTTGTCCTATCTAGGGGATCGACCACTTCATCTAGTCGCTCCTCTCGACGTTTTAGCATTGTTCGGCGGGTCACGCGTTCTCGTGAGGTGTCTATCTCTGAGCGCGTTGAAGAGGCTCCGTGATAGTGAAGGCGGGTGTGATAAATAGAACGTATAGCATTATGTAGGTAGAGTCGGGCTTTTGATGCTTTAAGGCGCTATGTACTTTGGTCTTCAGCCCGTTTTGAAGACGTAAAGCATAAGGCCCATTGTTAATAACAATTTGAGAATTTTCTTAGTAGAACCAATCTAAGATCACCTAAGCGCGGCCTCTTCTTCTCCACAGCACAGCGGCGTTGCTCTCACAAAGAATCCTGTCAAGCCTATCATGGATTTTCCAGGGGGTTCCCATTCAGTGGAAGGGGGTTATTATATGGAACTGCTAAGTGTATTTGGGCCATCCCTGTGTAGCGTTGTGGGTAAGAGCTCAACATAATTGGTTTCTCAGTGGCTAGCCCGCGATAACTTATGATGAGCACTATTAATACATAGAGGTAGATCGCATTTATTGCGTCTTCCGATCCTATCTCCTGCTATTTGTTCCGGAAAAACAGTGCGATACAATAGGCGAGATGGCTCTAATATGACCAACTCCAAAAACGCCTGATCCTTTCCTAATCTCACTCCCTATGGCGATCTCATACTACAAACGCTGCGCAACTTTACCCGGCCATTGTCCCCTCTGGCCGCAGTGAAAAGCCCTCTATGATTCCATCGGCATACCGCCCTGCCTCCTCCGTTATCTGCTGTATATTTAGTCGCTCTAGCGCCCCTTTAACGCTATCTACCACATCTCGCTCTTCGTATATTTGGCCCATGATGTTCCCCTCAACAACCCAATAATTTTGCGTCTTTCCACGTAATACTTCGTCCCGAACAACGGCACTACGTAGAGCGCCATCCGCACGCAACTTACCACATACACCCTCCATTACCCGAGTCACGCTTTCTAGCCGTTCGGCAGGCGAGATTGGCGCAGTAAATCGTCTGTTTGTGGATGATAGGTACATACCCCAACCTAGTAACGCGTCTACAAGCGCGACAGCGATGCCGCGGTAGACTTGGATGCGCCAATGAAAAGCGTCTAGGTCAGTGGCTCGGGTGGCGGATGAATTGACTTTATAATTGTATGTGCCAATCGCGAGTAGTTCTGCTAGGGCCAGCCCAGTACCGGCAATAGTCGCTTTAGTCCGCCAGAAGTTGCCCTCATGGCCTGACAGTAGAGACGACGTGACAACGCCCAGGACAGCGGTATGCAGGATATGCGGGATAACGATAGAAGGAAAGGCGTAATATAGATAGGAGAACGGGGAATCCGAGTTGCAGAAGAGACAGTTTGCGAGCGGGCCGGGGCCGTAAGTCAGATAGAGCAGCCGGGAATCTATAGAGACGAGCTTAGACTTTAAGGAGATGTCCTGCGCCGATAGTGGCCGGATAGATTGCAGTCGTGAGAAGAGAACTTCCGAGGGCGTTTGTAGTCGGCTTTGGGTTACGGCAAAAATGTTCTCGGGCTGGAAGTACGAGAATGTAGAGAGAAGAGCGAGGCATGCGGTAATGAAGAGGACATTGAGGGCACGAGAAACACGCGGAGGCACTGGACGGATTGGGCGCTTCGGACCGCTGACGGTGGTAGCGGAAGAGCGGAAGTAGGCAATAGCACGGGTGATTATGATCGGCCCAAAAGTGATGAGTAGGGCTTGGGCACTGCGAAACCATGTATATTAACTTGCGGCCTTGATAATACGTTTATTTTAGTGGGGTGTGGAGGGAGGTTGTACGTAGCCCAAGATACCATGACGAATTAGTATGGAAGGGGAACTCCGTGTGTTGAAAGAGACTGTGCGAAGGAACGACGGAAAAGAGGAGAGAACGCTGGTATGCGTGCCACATACTATATCAGTTCAATTGCGGTGGACGTGGTGTCTCTCCGGCGCTTGCTGAGTCATCACAAGCCGCACAAAACGATCTTCTCGGCTCCATCCTCTCACTCAAGTGCTGGTTCCCGTCAACACTTTCTCACGCGTCCTCTATATCCCGACTGGCGAATGCTGTATATACATAATCGACGGATTAATAGCTTCAATGCGTTCGTCCCACTTCCCCCAGACTTTCCCTCTAATCAATCCCGATCCTGGTTCTGGCGCTTTCGAAGCTTTGGCGATCTGCAAACCTCCGTGGTCACTCAAAGTCAAAAAGGTCCGCCGAGATTGACCCAATATGCCTCTGCCAAGAGGACTCTCACGTCGTGTTGCAGGGTCCTAGTGCAAACTATGAAGACCTTGCGTCAAATTGATGAGACACATCTTGTGTTTGTTTTGTATTCAGTATGGCTGGGGTGGGAGCTCGTAACTATGTGACTGGTGGTGATACGGCAAATGATCGTAATCGTTGTCAATACCGCTATCATCCCCTGTGTACAATATAGTGCAAAAATGATTCTATTAGTGCCCATATTTATAGATCTCTTCCTATGCTACTTTTGGCGCTCTTCGACACGGCTGGAGGCGATCCTGTCGCCGCCGTGAATTCTGGTTGCCTTCGTCCCTGCACTAGCTGATGGTAGACTGCTAACACCACTGCAATCACTAATGGCACGATACTTGCGCATGCTAGGCTCCACACCTGGATGCTGACGCTTCCTCTCGGCGCCTTTGGAAATGCCAACAACCATTCCACATAGCCAGGTGCCCAGCCTTGTGGGATCCAGAAAATTGCCCGTTTTACATACCAGAGCTGTAGGAAGATGCGGAGGCCATTTATGCTCAGCCAACGGGCGACGGTGAAAGAGCCTTCGAAAGTGGTACGCGAGACGTTGACAGAAAGTGCTGAGGTGGAGTGGAGTTAGTGGTCGTTGAGTTTTTACATATTGGCCACCGGAATTCCATACATATCTTCTCATATTCGGCGAAAGCTTTGTCATGCTGTCGTCGTAGCTTTGCCCACCTAGCAAACTGGTCTTGGCTGCTCGTACTGTTCATTTCCATTCGGAGCTTTAGGACTTCCCGCTGTAGTTGTCGTTGGTCACGTACCATCCCCGACGTGCGCGTGGGCATGCGGCTATAGAGCGTCCAAAACTTGAAGTAGCTAGTGAGTAAAGTTCGAGTGGATTTCAGGGGAGGAGTGTACCAGGCGGTTTATTGTCGGCGCCCCGAGGGTGTTCAACAGGCTAATTACCACCTGGAGGACGAACACAGTGAACAATAAAGAAAGCATGCTGGGAGGATAGCGGGCTCGGTCTGTGGGCTGATGCGTAGAAACTGTGAACGGCAGCGTACCAGGCTGGACAGCGATGAGGTTTTGGTGTCGATATCAGTTTGTGACTAAGCTTGAAGCGGATAAAAGAGCCTCTGAGCCACATCTGGGTTTCTGAAACAGATCTGGAGTTTCTAGGGATTTCGTTCTCATGGCGGACACACACACGTCTGTAGATGCTTACAATGCATTTCGGGATTGCCTCAATTTGTCCCAGGTGCTGGCTATCGAGATTCTCCCCCCAGGTTTCCCCGACTTTTCGCCGGGTGAGGGATCTTCACCCCTGATTCTGGTCGATGGCTCCAGCATTGGCGTTTCAAAGAAGGTCCTTGTTCGCGCTTTCATTACAGCTCGTCAAATTCTGTATAGGTGTCTGGGGGCTGCCCCTTCTATGGGTAGTGATGATGTTTTCCTTGCTACATTCGTCGTTTTGCTCTTCGACCCGGAACATCTCACGGCGGCAAATCTCCGAAAGAGGGTGCTGCTAGAGGGCTGGAAAGCCGTGGAGGATAGGAATGGGAACCAGCTAATGCCGCAAGCAACAAAACGGGAGCTGGTAGCAATTGAGACTTTGCTTACTTCTCCACTTCATCGCCACACCAAATCTCCGACCCTCTGGCATCACCGCCGGTGGGTGCTGCAACAGTGGCTTACACTCACCCTGTGGGATAAAGAAATGCCTCTGCGCCCCGACGCGGATTGGTTGTGGCAGCACGTTTACCGGCCTGAGCTATTGATGATCATGAAAGCTGGAGAACAGCATCCGAGAAACTACTACGCCTGGTTTCACGCCCGATGGGTAATTGAAAGTTTCCGAGCCGGCGCTGACGGAGTAGCGCTAGCCTCTGGTCTTGCAGACAGCATGACATTGATACAGGAGTGGTGCCTGAAGCACGAAAGCGACACTTCGGGGTGGTCCTTCTTGCTCTTCCTCTATAACGAGGTGAGTATGAGGGTTGAGCTCAACGGCCTAGCCGCTTTTAATGCGGAGAAGACGCTACGCCTTGCATTCAATTTTGATTGGGATCTTGAAGCCATCTGGGTGTTCTTGCGAACCGTGCTGGCCTCACCTTCGCTACTACCCAAAGATCAGAGGCTTGCTCTGACGAGGAAAATTGCAGAGAAGGTTGAGGGGACCAAGGAGGATAGCATTGAACATGGGCATAGGCGCAGCGTGCGCTTCATGAAGAAAGCTCTCGAATGGATAGGCTTGTACGGTGCAGGCGAGGACGTGGCCGACCGTTGATTATGGGCCAACCGTTGTTGTGAGTGCGATGTGGCGCTAGTCCCCACATTTCGTAGCTCCCGAAATTATAATACCCTTGTATTACCATTTAGCAGTAGTATGTCTGCCGCGGCTGGGCATTTTGGTGGGTTGGTTGGGGCGGTCGCTTAACTGAGGCTTAGTTAAGAGTTCCACTACTTTTGGGGTGTCTGGGCCTTCGTACCCAGACCAAGACTCACGCTGGCAGTGCGTGCAGATTAGGGCCGGCCCCATGAGTTGCGAGGCCTGACCAATGCCCTAGCACAGGTGCTCTCCAGAGTAATTGCATGGATGCGGCGTGCCAAATCGCTTTCCGCTGGATTGTCCATAAGCCTCACAACACGATTCTGCGGCGCTACTCTCGGAAATGACTGACTCCAAGATCTACAGAGCAAGCACCACTGCGCCTGTTAATATTGCTGTGATTAAGTAGGCGCTCTTGTCTTGTCTTCCTCTCTCGCGTGCTTATGACTGCATTCGTAGATACTGGGGCAAGCGTGACTCGAAACTCAACCTGCCCACAAACTCATCGCTCTCTGTTACTCTCTCACAAGACGATCTGCGTACCCATACTACAGCCGCCTGCTCTGCGTCTTTCCCTAGGCCAGACTCCCTACTTCTGAACGGCCAGTCGCAAGACGTCTCTGGCGCCCGCACGCAGGCATGTTTCCGGGAGTTGCGGTCTCTTCGTGCGAAGCTCGAGGAGCAGGACCCCCAGTTACCGACGCTGAGCAGATATCCGCTACGAATCGTCTCGGAAAATAATTTCCCTACGGCAGCTGGATTGGCTAGTTCTGCCGCCGGCTTTGCTGCGTTGGTTAGGGCCATTGCTGATTTGTATCAGTTGAAGGAGTCGCCGACGGATCTGTCACGCATTGCACGCCAGGGATCTGGGTCAGCATGCCGCTCGCTCTTTGGGGGGTATGTAGCGTGGGAGGTGGGTTTGGAGATGTCGGGAACCGATTCGACCGCAGTGCAGGTCGCACCTGATGGTCACTGGCCGGAGATGCAGGCGTTGATATTGGTGGTGAGCGCAGCTAAGAAGGGCGTGAGCTCAACAACAGGGATGCAAGCGACGGTGAAAACGTCTTCACTATTCCCATCGCGTGTGGCGGTCGTGCCGCAGAGAATGGATGAGATGGTCGCAGCAATCAAGGGTCGGAACTTTGAGTCTTTCGGACGCTTGACGATGAAGGATAGCAATTCGTTTCATGCAACATGCCTAGATACGGAACCCCCTATCTTCTACTTGAATGATGTCTCACGCGCCGCCATTCGTGTGGTTGAGGGCATCAATGCGCGAGCGGGAAAGATAATTGCTGCGTACACCTTCGACGCGGGCCCAAACGCGGTTATATACTTTGAGGAGAAAAATTTAGATGCCGTCGCAGGCGTTTTTAAGGCACGGTTGGCTCATCTGGGGGGCTGGGAAGAGAGAGGAGGCAAAATTACAGCATCGACTATCGAGGGTGTGGATGAAGAAAAAGCCTTGGTAACGCTCCACGAAGGAGTCAGTCGCGTGATACTTACAAGAGTAGGGGGCGGTCCGATTAGCACTCAGGACAGCCTCGTGGATGAGAGAGGTGAACCGGTAGTGAAGAGCTAACTATGGAATTGTTACGATTGCGTGTGATTGAGATAGCCCCTGGCTTTACATATCTACAAAGGATCTGTAGCTTTCGAATAAAAACTTTATCAATGTGTGATACTTTATGAGTGAGAACACCAAATTACCGCGGAGCTTCTAAAAACGCATGGGTATGAAGGGAGCATCGCCAGGCTGGTAATAGCCCGGCGGTTTAGTTCCGCGTAAAATATCGAAAGTAAGAATCATTCGCGGCGCCTAAGCATTGCGAGGCGAGGGTAACTAGAAGGAGGAAACGCAAGACGGAAATAGGGGATGCAAGATCCAAGCATTCCCACCTACCGACGGTTACCCTTCAAACTTTATCCGAATTACTGGGGTGGTATGTCAAATCCGGGCGTGTCACTCGGATGTCCGGTTCTGGATTCTTCGACCTTTCCTTTGAGGTGTGGAGTGACGCCGAGATATTTAGTGGCATCTTCGGATTCAACTGGCGGCGGTTTTCAGTGATGCTTGGGCTTTTGCGATTGTGCATGAATTCGTTGTGGAAAGACTTCCTTGGGCAGCGGTCAAGGCCTACAGCCGCCCTTGTTGTTGCTGTCACGGTCCCGTAAGATCGAACCTGCCGAGCAGTAATACGGGCCTTGGTATCCCGAAAAACATAATTCTGGATCTTCGTGAGCGGGTATTCCCTTGAAGTGGCTGCGGCAAGGGATACATACCGCGATAATATTCATAAACCCTAGTAGACTGACGAGGACCCCGGAAGAGATGACGATACGCCAGAATGGGAGACCGAGGGATTCTGGGCTTGTTGCCTGCTTGTTGAGATTTCCCATAATCGCTACGCCGAGAATGACCATCGACACACCGAGAAAAGCGAGCCCAGAAGTGGGGCTGAGGAGAGGCCAGTTTCGCGAAAAGTAATTCTTGAAGACTGAGAGCTCGGAGGTGATTAAGAACACTGTGTCAGAAGTTAGTATTGACATTGAAAGGGTGAAACGACTACGCTTACTGCTGACGCAGGACGCGATGACGTGACCGGCGGCATCAAAGAAAAAGAACTGTCTGGTGGTCAGCAACCTCGACTCCGACGTAGAGAAACAGCTGCTACCCTGGAGATGACAAAGGTCTTGATCAGCATAACCCAGCTGGCTGCTATTACGGTGGATAGGGCGATTATATTCATGACGCGAAGGATGTTGAGTACGATGTATGCCGGACCAGCCGATGGCTTTGACTTCCCAATAGATAGCATGGCGAGATAGATGCTAAGATGTGTGAAAGTACATACGCCTAGAGATCTAAAGGTGAGCTGAACGTAAAAGAACGTAGAGCCGCTGGTAGAGACGGCGTATAAGGAATAAAAGCAAGCAGATTCAGAAGTGAATGGAATGGATACCAATAGTACGTAGGGAGTTCAAAGAGTGTTCATGATACCAGGGAGATGCGCGGTTAAGAGGTGAGTTTAGTGAAGATGTAATATGCTTAGAAAGAGAGAAATGAGTGAAGGGAGCGGAGGGGGAGGTATCGGGGGAACCTCTATTTATCCATGGCAAGGACGGTTGAGTGTCTTATTGATGGATCAATAGGCCGGCAGCGCTAGAATCGACGGTAGACAATAGAAAAACGCTGAATGCGCCAGTCCACTCTGCTGATAGTCAAACAAAGCGCGCCAATTCAAAGGATACGGTTCAATGCCACCAAGAGGGAACAAAGCAGAACTCAAAAATTCTATTGAGCCATCGGCACATTCAGAGGATCAATAGTCTTATATCTGTCTCCGATGTGCACCAACGGCGTGCAATCGCGTTGTAGGAGTATGAATGCGCGGCTCCGCACCGATCCTGGGCTCTTACCATAAGAATATATAAGAATAATTGAGCTATAAGAATGGAGTCCATTGCCCCGACCATATTCTTGCAGCGCGACTCGACTTGTACATGTACATAATTGTGTATATAAGCTTACCTCAGCAGGCTCAGGCCCGTGACAGAGCTCGTGGAGCTAACCGGAAGGAGTCATGCTCTGTCATAGGGCCTGAGCGCAAAATGCTGTAGTTTGGTGTGCCAAAAATTTCGCTCGGTTCTGAGAAATATTTTGTAAGCATATGTTAGGTACGGCTCCCGTTAGGCGCACACCCGTGTGCGGATTATGTAAACCCGAATGGATTATATAATCCCAAAAA
The DNA here is from genome assembly GCA_021527025.2 of Geoglossum cookeanum. Lineage (NCBI taxonomy): Eukaryota > Fungi > Ascomycota > Geoglossomycetes > Geoglossales > Geoglossaceae > Geoglossum > Geoglossum cookeanum. Next base: position 112,355 of record JAJDFF020000006.1, read on the forward strand.
TATATTACTTTCTGCTGTCGCTCTCTCTCCCTGTTGTCACTTTCTTTGCTGTTACTCTCTCTGCTACTGCTGTCGCTCTCCCTGCTGTCGCTTTCCCTGCTGTCGCTCTCCCTGCTGTTGCTCTCTCTGCTATTGCTCTCTCTGCTACTGCTGTTGCTCTCTCTGCTGCTGTCACTCTCTCCGTTGCTGCTGTTGCTCTCTCCACCACTGTCGCTCCCTCTGCCGCCGTTGCTCTCTCTGCTATTATCACTCCATCTACTGCCATTACTCCCTCTACTGCTGCCGTTCTCTCTGCTGCTGTCGATCTCTCTACTACTGTCGCTCTCTCTCCGTTGCTGCTGCCGTTCTCTCTGCTGTTGTCACTCTCTCCACCGCTGTCACTCCCTCTGCTGCTGTCACTCTCTCCGCTGCTACTATCACTCTCTCCACTGCTGTCGCTCCCTCAATCACTATTACTTCCTCTGCTACTGTCGCTCTCTCCACCACTACTGCCGTTCTTTCTGCTGCTGCTGCTCCCTCTGCTGCTGTTGGTCTCTCTACTGCTGTCGCTCCCTCCATCATCATTACTCCCTCTGTTTCTATCGCTCTCTCCATCACTGTTGTCGCTCCCTCCACTACTGTTGTCACTCCCTCTACTGCTGCTGTCGCTCTCTCCGCTGTCACCCTCTCTACTGCCACTGTCGCTCTCTCCGCTGCTGCCGCCACCCTCTCTGCTACTACTATCGCTCTCCGCTGCTGTTGTCACCCTCTCTACTGCCACTGTTGCTCTCTCTGCTGTTGCTCTCTCTGCTGTTGCTCTCTCTCTGCTATTGCTCTATCTGCTGCTGTTGTCACGCTCTCTCCCTGCTATTACTCTCTGCTGTCATTCTCTCTGCTACTACTATTGCTCTCTGCTGCTGCTGTTACTCTCTCTGTTACTGCTGTCACTCTCTTTGCTGCTGCTGTTGCTCTCTTCAGTGGTGCTGTCGCCTTCTCTGCTGTCACTCTCCCAGTGGTGCTGTTACTCTTCCTGCTGTCGCTCTTTCCGGTACTACTGTCACTCTCTCTGGTACTACTATCGCCCTCTCTGGTGGTGCTGTCACTCTCTCTGTCACCGCTGTCACTCTCTCTGCTGCCATTGCTGCTCTCCACCACTGTTGTCGCTCTCTCTGTCGCCACCATCACTTTCTCTGTTACTGTCATTGTTCTATGCTGCTGCTGTTGCTCTCTCTGCCGCCACCATCGCTCTCTTTGCTACTGTCATTTTCTCCGTTGTCGCTGTTGCTCTCTCTGCTGCTGCCGTCACTCTACTGTTACTGTTCTTTCTGCTGTCGCACTTTAAAACTAGTATTAATTAATCTATATTACATCTGAATAATATTGCGGACATGCTCTTGATGTTCTTGTATGGCCAATTCCACCACATTTTGTACATTGACTTGGACGCTTAGCTCGTGTTGCCTGTACCTGTGCTTCTATAACTTCAAATTGACTAGGTTCACGCCGTACACTTGACTCTGGAATTTTACGTTGTCGAGACTCGAGATGTTGAGGTTCTAAAAGATGAATTGGAGTCTTATTGCATATAAGATGCCAATATGAATGAAAGTCTTCAAGAAGAAGAGGCTTGTCTTGACGTAAGACATGTAAGCATGGAAGCCCATAAACTTGTGTAAAGACTCCCGTACAAGATGGTAAAGAGTCTGTCTCATGAAATCTTCATTGCCATTGTTCTTCAATCTTCCGTAAAGCCTCATGCGAGACCCACCCTTGTACTGATCTATATAAGGTCTTATCCAACTCGAGAGGTGTTCGAATATGTTGTTTTGCTTGATTTGCCTTCAATTCAGCAAGTTGGTTATTCAATGCAAGATGTATTGACTTCCAAACTTCAAAAAGGTCAAAAGTTGATCTTCGAAGGTATGATTTGAGGAGCGCATGAATCCCTTCAACACGAGATGTAGCTGTATTTCCAAAATGAAGATGTTGATTAACCTATGCTGAAACAAGCTTCTCTTTATAAGGAATAAGCCATATCTCCTTAATGTAGCTAACTTGCTCACAATTTGAAGAGTATTTCTTTTCAAATTCTTCAAGATGTTTTTCATATATCTCTTCATCAGACGAATTCAGGATTAAGAACCAATACCTATAGAATTCTTTCCATGCATCAGCTTTTTTAAAAGCTGGTTGGCACCGTGCAAAAACTGCCTTATTTGCATGCCATATGCAAAGATATGTTGCTGATGGAAAGAGACTAGAAGTAGCATTTATCGCTGCAAGGCATCGATCTGTCAAAATGACTGAAGGAAAAACCTTATTATATTGCTCATATATAGTTCGCAATTGCTTAAGAGCCCAGATATAATCTTCTTCAGTCTTGCCACTTAAAAAAGCAAAAGCGATACAGAAAGAGCGATTTGTGGCATCAACACCAATTATATCAAGAAGTAGCATCCCGTACTTATTTGTTTTATAAGTACAGTCGAGAATAAGTATCTCAGGGTATGCTCGGAGGTATATGAAGGAGTCAGAATGTGCAAAAAAAACAGCTGCAACATGACGATCTGAATCATATTCTATACAGCTCCAGAAGCCTTCTTTTTCTAATTGATTTGCAAGAGCATGAATAGGACTTTCTCCATTTCGAGAATTGCGACGAGCTTCAGCAATTTGATTATAAATGTCTTGACGTGTTTCAAGAGATCCACTTTGCCATACAAGAGTCTGAATCTCCTTAGGAGCAAGTTCCGCATGTGAAAGAGATGAAATTTGCTGATTTTGAGAGAGCTTGCGTTGAATTGGATGTGCGGATGGATTCAAGCTTGGTTCATGATTATGAATTCCATATTGATTGTTAGATCGGTGTTTTAAAGCCCAACCTTCACTAGACTCCATTGCGACAATTGAAAAAGAACAATTCGTCATACGAGTAGATGTCTTGCGTTGGCGCTCTCTATTAGAGGGTAGTCGGCGACTTCGATCACATGCAAAAAAGACTTTTAAAAAACCATTTGACTTCCAAGTTGACCTTTGCGTTATAAAAGCATAGCCTCGAGACTTTGCATACATATTAATTGACTTGAATAAGACTTCGCGGGACTCAAAAAAGCCCTCAGGAGGAAGGCAGTCATCTGGAAAGGTGGCCATGCTGTTGGAATTGAGGGATTCGACACATTGGATAGAAAAAGCAGTAGCGAAGAGAGCAATGGCAGCAGCAGAGAGAGTGGCGGTAGCGACAGAGAGAGTAGCGGCGGCAGTAGAGAGAGTGATAGTAGTAGCAGAGAAGGCAACGGTGGAGAGAGCGACAGCGACAGCAGAGGGCGACAGCAGCAGCGAAGAAAGTGACGGCAGCAGTAGAGAGAGCGATGGTGGTAGCAGAGAGAGTGATAGTAGTAGCGAAGAGAACGGCAACGAAGAGAGCAACAGCGGCAGTAGAGAGGACAATAGTAGCAGTGAAGAGGGCGACAGTGAAGAGAGCGATAGCGATAGCAGAGAGGGTGACAGCGGAGAGATCGATGGCGGTAGTAGAGAGAGTGATGGCGGCAGCAGAGAGAGCAGCAGCGGAGAGAGTGACAGCAGCAGTAGAGAGGGCGACAACAGCAGCGGAGAGCAATAGCAGTAGCAGAGAGGGTGATGGTAGCGGTGAAGAGAGCGACAGTGGCAGTAGAGAAGGTAACAGCGGAAAGATCGATGGCGGCAGTAGAGAGAGCGATGGCAGCAGCAGAGAGAGTAGCAGCGGAGAGAGCAACAGCAGCAGTAAAGAGGGCGATAACAGTAGTGGAGAGCGACAGCAGCAGTAGAGAGGGTGATAACGGCAGCGGAGAGCGATAGCAGTAGCAAAGAGGGTGACAGTGGAAAGGTCGATGGCGGCAGTAGAGAGAGCGATGGCAGCAGCAGAGAGAGCAGCAGCAGAGAGAGCGACAGCAGCAGTAGAGAGGGCGATAACGGCAGCAGAAAGCGACAGCAGCAGTAGAGAGGGTGACGGCAGCAGCGGAGAGAGCGACAGTGGCAGTAGAGAAGGTGACAGCAGAGAGAGCGACAGCAGCAGTAGAGAGAGTGATAGCGGCAGTAGAGAGGGTAACAGCAGTAGCAAAGAGGGCGACGGCGGCAGCAGAGAAGGCGACGGCGGCAGCAGAGAAGGCGACGGCGGCAGCAGAGAGGGCGACGGCGGCAGCAGAGAGGGTGACAATGGTGGTGGAGAGAGCAGAGAGAACGACGGCGGTAGTAGAGAGCGACAGTGGCAATAGAGAAAGTAATATATTTTTGGGATTATATAATCCATTCGGGTTTACATAATCTGCACACGGATGTGCGCCTAACGGGAGCCGTTAGGTACCAGGGACTTATCTCACCTTGCTGGTTTAAAGAGCTTTTTCTTAAGTAAAGTAGGGTCCCACTTAGGCTTCGCCTCACTAATTTTCATTTAAACCAACTTATAGGCATTGCACAACTCATTAATTCCAGCAATTTTTAATAGCTAGGGCTTTTGTTGAGCTGATGTGTTGTTGGTTGTTGCTGAATACCGCTTATTTTGAATTGAATGGATTACGCATTATTTACACTTAGATTCTGAATGGCGCTAGCAAATGCTGCATTTTCCGCTCAGGCCCTCTGTGAGAGTGATGCCATATTGGCTTAGCGTGCTGTGCCGAACTGAGGGCCTGAGCCTGCTGAGATAATATATAAGCACATGTACTTTGCCACCCTAATCTGGTGGGTGAACGACGCCGCCCTGTGCTCGCGCGAGCTGGGTGAGTTTTAGGTGAGCATGGGTGAGTCATCAATTAATTCTGCTATCGTTATGAGGCCATCATATCGCTCCACACAAGGTATGTCCTACACCTTTCTAATAATCCGTACTTTTGGGCTAACAATTTTCGTAGACTATCTCATCTGTAATATGTACATTTTGGCCATTGCTATGACCGTAGTACCTCTCCATGTTGGGCATAGATGCTGGCTCAAAGCTCCAATAGAACCAACGATTGCATAGCAATAAGATAACAACTCGACCCAGTTGTCAGTTTGAACGCCACAAGGCTAAAGATGTAGTTGAATATCTCTTAACCTTGTTCAATCTCTGACGATGACGGCTCAGGGAACCAGCTGATCCGCCCAGGTTACGGAATACCTTAGAACATATTGACGCGGCATATGGAACCTCTCAGATAGTTTGGAGCCTCCGATTCAACTGTGTTTAGGAGGGTTAAAGCCAATAGATTCTGAGGAAAGGACGTAACACTCCAATAGAGACCCATCTGGCAATGTAATGGAGGACCTAAACGTGAAATAAGGAGATTTTCTTGTTCAAGTAGGTTGCGTACATATAAAGAAGCCGTTTTACCGTTCGATACTCTCCAGCTAGCCACCCACATGTTGTTGCCTACTCAAAACTAATACTAAACATTAATCATGATTGCTTCCGTATCTGCTATGGCGGGGAAACTACCATGCGAGTACTGCAATAATAACCGCTGGGATTCCTACACCCAATGCAACCGCCATAGCTATTTTCGCGTCCTTGCTCAAGTCCCCACCTGCAGCCGAAGCCATTGGTATAACAGAAGTCGATGTCGGAGTTGGTGAAGGTGACAAAGATCTCCCCACTTCCGCCAATATCCAATACTACCCACTATAATCCCCACCACTCATAAACGCAACCTTTGTATCACGCGTGATGTCGAGATACAAGTTCGGCCCCGAATAGTCGTTCGACAGCTTATACGTTCCACTAATTTTCATCGCGTTGAACACCCAGTACTGCCCCGAATACCAACCCGGGGAGACAAGTACCGGCATTATTGTGTCCGCAAGTATATCCAGGCACATTTCCTGGCAGCTGTATGTCGTGCATATTGTATGTTTGGATGGGTACGGGGCATTATTTATATGCCAGGATATGGTGTCCTTGAAGGTACAGTAGAGGCGAGGAGGAGATTCTTGGGTTGCAGCGAGAGCGAGGAGAGGACCGGTGTAGTTGTTTGTGAGCTAGTAGAGAGAACTACTCGAGATTGGGAGCGACATCCCTTTCAGTAAGAGTTTGGGGATTTATCCAAAGAAATAGATGTGCGATGTGACTGAGATTGAGAGTACTCCAAGACGTTCAGTAGAGGTGGGTTCTCTCAGAAGTCGGCCCCTTGGGATTGAGACTGAGTCGAATCGATCTTCTAGGCACCTAGTGCGGTAGATGATTAGATCCTTCCATTGGCTGTCGCAAAGTATAGAGGCTCACCACAAAAGTTGCTTAACTGTGGTTTAGTTAATGACTACGACCTAGAGCCCCGACTGAGAGCCTCAACCCCACCGAAATGCCTGGTCGCAAAACAAATACTACTCTATGATTACGGGTCGTGACAGCTCTCTCCATTTTTAGATCCGATGGGTCTAAGCCAGTTGGGATCTGTTAAAGGCTCCGACTCAGGGGTCTTAAAAAAAAATAGGCGTTGGTGATCACCCAGCTCACCCGGCTAAAGCGGCATAACCTAGGTGAGCTGTCGGTGAGTCTTGTGTTGCCAAGATAACAGAAATCCGTGGCGAGCTCACCACCGTTTGGGCGGGTGAGCGATGCCGCCCTGTGCTCACTGGAGCTGGGTGAGTTTCGGGTAAGCCGGGTGAGCCGGGTGAGCATGGGGTGAGGCACAGGTGAGCATGGGTAAGCACTGGGTGAGCTCCCCCACCCTGCTTTGGCTTTAGCCGCGATTTCATCAACGGATTCTATCACAGTTGAGAGGATCTTTGTTATAATTATGAGGTTATTCTGTATATTCCACAGCTTTATACAAGCATTGCTTGCAATTTCAGGGCTGACAGTTTTGTAGACTCTCTGTAATACTTGTCATCACATATGACGTCCCTCTTGCTCCTAAGCAACTAGATGGTAATACTGGAATTGATTCTTTGATACTGCATATAGAGCCTTTGGCCTAGCTGGAGGAGGAGATTGGCTATATGATACAGTGTTGATACCACCTATAAGCAAGATAGCTTTCTGCCTGGCTCAGGAGAAGAATGGCAGGGATGCTCATAGAGAAAGAGATAGATAATAATGGGTTCCAGCATTCCAAGGGGTACAGCAAAGCACAATTTCCAAGAAAGTGAGAGCTGAGGGGCAATAGCTAGGGCAGCATAATATGGATATCGCCATTGGTTGCCCTTCTCTCATTTATGGGTTGAGTGCATGGGCTTGTATGGCTACAAACATTAAGGATGGGATCATGTATTTGCCGTATCTAGGCAAACTTCACAACTATCAGTTTATTGGTAGGCAAAGCTGCTTCAGCAAGTTGGGGTGCTAATGGGACTATGGAAGGTGGACTGATCATCCAATAGGGCATTCTGTAGTATATAGGAATATCTAACCAATTCTTCGTACATCCCTCGAAAATAGCAGGGGATGTGCTGCGAGGGCTCCAATACCCTTACAGGGCTGGTTAGTATGTCTTATGGACTACCCACGGAGGTCTGCAAGACCTACGAGCGAGATGGAATTGCAGACCTTCTGACCTAGAGTGGTAGGCATCAGGGTCAAACAGTCTAATTGAAGAATAGAGTTGGTTGGGTATGGGTGGCCTCCCTTTGTTCAAATGTTCACTGCTACAAATCTTATTATCAGGTTGAACTAAGGAGATTGGCATTTCGGTTTTTGCCTAGCCAGACATTGTAATGTCTCCTTTTTACCAGGCAAAGTAGACCGATGCCAGGGCAGTGCAGTATCTCATGGTTTATTTGGATTGTGTCAGCAGAAATTGAACTAACCCTCCCACAATGAGGATCATTTTGGACAAGTCCGCTGATTCTTCAACTAGGATGCGAATCCCTCAAGAATAGCGGAAGCTATGTCATGAGAGTCAGCTAGGCTACAAGTGGTTGCATAATCTAATACCACAGTGTTTAGCATCTCTTTTCTGCAAGACTTTCCAGTTGACTATATGGCACAGTGCCAATGGTACCTTTACAAGCGAGGTAGAATCGTGGACCACCTGACCCAGAATATTACTAACTTGAGGGGAAGGACGGTGGAATGCTCCAAAGAATCAGGGGTTAGGCTACTAGTATGGGACGATAGCTGGACATAGCTTGGATGACATGGATACCCCCACTCTTTTTTCTCTATACAGGGGTTGTCACGAACGTAGATTCCGGGCGCTTGGAAAGCAAGGTAGGACTACTTCTATTCGACAATTCAAAGCTAAAGAAGAGAGAAGGTATGGAAGGAGGCCTCGCGTTTATATACATAAGAAGAGAAAGCTCTCGAACCCGCTACGAACTGTCACGAGCCATGCCAGCCGCAGTTGGGCCTGCTGGCTATACTACGAGCGGTAGTGGCTGGCGGTTGGTTTGTCCGTAGGTTCGTTGGGTCCATAGGTTTGTTGGGCAATGCGGTTAAGGTCTGCGTAGAGGCTTGCGTCATGGTTAAGGCCCATGTAGGGGGTCGAGGGCTTTGCGCGAGGTTCGTGGGTCTGGCGATGAGCTCATGCGGCTCGTGGAAGTTAGGTCGGAGGCGATCGGGGGCTCAGATTGGAGGTTCGTAACACTTTGGGTAGTGGGTGAGGTAGTAAGCGGAATGGAATTGGGGCTTGCAGTGTTCCAGTGGGCACTCTAATAGTTTTCAAACTTTAATTGGCAATTGTCTATTCATTTTATCTATTCATATAGTTATCCAGAACTTTTATATAGTTATTCTAATGTGCATGGTTCACATGCCCAACGCATATGTGTTGGCATTGTTGCCATAATGTTGAGGTGGTCCGGGTACTTAACCAATGCTATAGCTTCCACTCGCAGTAACTACAGTATAGATTAAGGTATTAACCTACAGTAGGAAGGTGAAAACCCCTACCAAGGAAATGGCGAAGAAGTACAGTGATCAGAAGATAGTGACAATCTTCCAGAAATACTTGATTCGTCTTAGTATCTCAAGCTTTGTGAAAAAGAGTATCATGGGTAGACCACATGGCCCCTGTGGGAGGTAATCTGCACCCTCGAACCAGAACCACACACTATATCCTGAAATTGCATCTGTAAGGAATAGACGGATATACGTCCCTAAAATGGAGATGTAAGTCTTCCCAAAAGGCCTGGTACGGTATCCAAACAGTGAGAGGATGGAGAACAAGTAGCCGAAGCAGAGCTCGATAAGAACAAGAGCATCGTAGAGGATGAGCTAATCCTTCTTGATGGTATTACGCAGCAGACCAGTCAGGAGAGCAAGGAGGAAGAAGGAGTTGGCATCGAGGGAGCCAGAAATTTCATCTACAACATAGCGATTTGCAAAAAAGCGAGTTACCTATCGCAAGTATACACCTGTTGGATTTTGTTGTTTGTGTTAGCCTTAGGTTCAGTGGGCAGCTGGTAGCTTAGATAGCCAACTAGCTAGTAAGTAGATAAACAGCCTCGACTTCGTTGGGGTCGGGCTGGCTTTAACCTCTTATTGGCCTTATTCTCCCCCTAAATGCACTCATTCGATCCTACATCCTCAGTACCACTTCTTCGTCCCATATATATAACGGTATCGATTCTGTAGCTGCTCATGGCACCTTCACGACACTAGATGGGTACCAGTATTTCTTAGCGATCAGACTTCGATTAGAAACTAGCGGTAATTAACCTTTCACTTAACTCCCTTATGTCTATAGTAGTACTCTCTTTTGCTTCGGGATATTTTAACCCTCTCGCTAGTACTGCCTCTTCTCTGCATAGAAAACTCGTGTGCTCCACTTTCGCCAATGCGTCAATCCATCCCTCAGTTGATTGCTGCTTATGTTTTGACCAGGACATTTTTTTCTGGGACCGGTTGCCGAAGGCCCGTAGTGCATTAGTGTATGCCATAAGGACGTAGTCAAAGATGTGCTCTACCGCTAATACTATGAAGAGGATAGAGTCATTTCTAATGATCAAAGAATGCAAGACAGGGAGGTAGAGTAGAAAGAGGGATACTTACTTGCTTTTAGCGAGGGTAGGAATATTTCAGGCCTATCTGGTGGGTCGAACACACCAGAAACCATGTCAGAGGAGAAGATAGATTTGGTTCCGGAATCGTAGACGAGGAATTCGAAGCTCTCGCCATTATATAGTATCGCGAGAACTGGTACCCATAGGTCATACTTCGAGTTTTCGAAGTTGCATGCTATTCATAGCCATTGTTACAGAAGTTAAAATTCATTATAGGATGCATTTGACATACCAGTGCACTCAGTAAGAATGTAAGGTGCTGACAATGAGGCTCTCAAAAGGAGGCTCTCAGCTACGTCAAACTGCCCAAACCGCTTATGGCTTCCAGAAGGCTCTACGACGTCAGTCCTCCGCGTCAACGATGAGACCGCAAGCAAGCAGCCGCAAGTATCCTCCGCAAGCATATAGCGTCAAGCGCATCCAGACGCACGACGGAAACAGTTCCTATCAGACAAAGACATCACTACGAAAGTAGCACGCCTACGAAAGCAGCACGAACACCCCATTGACAACATCTCCGTTACCAGCAGAAGTCAGGATAATGGGTATATAGCTATGAGGCAAGGTAGCCGGTATAGAGCTGGTGAAACCATGTATTTAAGCAGCTCGCTGCCCATAGTAGAATGAGCAGCGATTAGTTTTTCTTCTAAGTCACAATACCGAGAGTACTTCTGCTAACTGCTTCTTTACTACTGTGATAAACCCATTGCCTCTACGAACGCATTACCATTACGCTACGCCGGAGTTACTCCATCGTTACTATAAGTTGTCACACTACTATATATCCCTAAGATCCGTGCTATAGTTCTTACAAAGAACCTGCGCGATCATATCTAGTCGGGCCCTGCCGGCAACCATCTCCTTTTTAACCTCAACGAAAATAATGCTGATGGAGTTGAGCGCATAAAAGTGATGTTTGATTCGACCCTTTTTTGTAAGGTCAGAGTCCAGCAAGCCTTCTGGTTTGTTAATGATTGTGTATCCAAATGGGCAAACAATCTCAGAGAAGATCTGAATAAGGTGTCTCAGAGTCAATATACATTGGTGCATCACAGTATGGTATACTGACCGCCATGATAAATTGACTCCGAGCTTCTTCATTCTCGTGATACGACATCCTTCTGTACTGCATCAAAACCTTTTGGATATCCTCAAAGATTTTTCGAAATACTTCTATTGGTAGGCATAATTGAAAGATCTCCAGCCCCTGAATATCCTTACTATGGGCAGCAGGATTCAGCTAAATGATGTCTGTAAATTTGACACTGCTGAATGACGCTAGTAACTTTGCAGCTATGAGGTCACCAATATGTTAGCGCACAACAAAATCATAGTACAGAATACTATGGTAGAATGAAATAGTTACAAGAACCACTACTTAGTATAGCAAGGGTTGTATGATAGTGATCAACAAAATCAGAAAAGGCTTTTTCGTCTGTTAGTATGTTATCTAATCACAGTGCAGCAAATGCATCAAAAGTGTCGGAGTCGGGTAGGAGTCTCAGCAGAGCTCCATGGCTGTGGTTGCAAATGAGGCCTAGGCTTGCTGGGCTAGAATTAAGAGCAGTAGCAATTGGCATTAGCGAGCCTGAAATAGAGGACTGCTGCATACATATTGGAGGAAGCACATCATCACCTTCTTTGGGCAACGGCCGTTTGGTTAGGGTTGTAGAGCTTGACATGTTGGATAGTTGTTGATATGAAGATGAGAAGTAAAGGTGAACTTGATTTGTCATATAGATACGGGACTTTACCCCACTACCCACAGATCTCCTCCTTTCTAGATAAATTACAAGTATAATAAAATAACGCATGCCAATCCCACATCTCCAGAGCCTCAAACACAGAGCCTTAGTTGACCTCAACTTCATAATTGTCACGAACGTAGATTCCAGGCGCTTGGAAAGCAAGATAGGACTACTTCTATTCGACGATTCAAAGCTAAAGAAGAGAGAAAGTATAGAAGGAGGCCTCGCGTTTATATACATAAGAAGAGGAAACTCTCGAACCAGCCATGAATTGTCACGAGCCATGCTAGCCGCGGTTGGGCCTGCTGGCTATACTACGAGCGGTAGTGGTTTGCGGTAGTTCTGTCCGCAGGTTCGTTGGGTCCGTAGGTTCGTTGGGCAGTGCAGTTGAGGTCCGCATAGAGGCTTGCGTCATGGTTAAGGCTCATGTAGAGACTCGAGGGCTTTGCGCGAGGTTCGTGGGTCTGGCGATGAGCTCATGCGGCTCGATGCGGCTTGTGGAGGCTAGGTTCGTAACAATAATGTTGAACTAGAAAGTGGCGTTCCAATAGATAGACTTCTCAATATGTGGAATACTATGGTCTCAGGTGAAAGTAATGTTAGTTTGGTGGATACGTATTGGGTATACTACCCTAGTATTACGCAGTATTATATATACTGCACTAACATTACTTTCGCTAGCTACCATAGTAGAAAGGAGGAGGTAATAGTAGGTATAAAGTGAGTGGGAGAAAATTCTTCTTGGGGCGCCGAGTGCTAAGGCTATAAAAATGCGCTGCAACCTCACCCTAATTTAGTGGGTGAGCAATACCGCTCTATACTCATGCGAGCGGGGTGAGCTGAGTACTCAATAGGTTGATTGCTCATTTGCACTCACTCTCTTTGTAGGCCAATATCAACCCATAGCAAGCTCTATCCTATCTGAGCCGATGAGCAACACCATACTGTGGGGGATAAGCGCTTCCACGCCACCAGTCCCGTCGAGCCCCTCGATGCCACCTAAGCCCACTACTCACTATTTGAAACATCATTCAATCTATATCTAATATCTAATAACCTCATACTTTATCTACATAAAGCTTTGCCTGACTGCTCCCTAGATCGCAATATACACTTTTCAGATAAGCGCAATCCAGATGCCATCCTTGGTGGATTGATACAAAATGGTTCTGTGATGGAGAAGAACTTTCATTCAATGTTGAACATAGTTCTTATTACCACTTCACATATCTAAGTCTATGCAAAGGCCACTGGCACCCCAGTGCTACAGGCAGATATCCTATTACAGTTGGGAGATTATATAGTTGCTTGTAATGGTAAATCTACTTCTGTACTTGTCTGAGTTTCTGAACTAATTAGCTGGCTAGACCAGATTCACATCAGCAACAAAATATGGCTCTACCGAGTTATATCGTATAGCGTTTCAGGCTGGGATAACAGCTTTTGTAATGGAATCTGAGCCCGAGATGGCAAGTGCGTTATATCTGATATAAAGAATATAAGTACTGCGGGTAACTGGATAGCTTTTGAAGCAGCCCATATCTTTCCTCTTAAGCTAGAAAATTTGTGGCTTGAATTTAATTATGGACAGTGGATGGATGATATAGATGATGATGCTGGGATTTCAAAGATCAATTCATGCCAAAATGGACTTCTGCTCTGGTCAGATATGCACAAAATGTTTGATCAGTATCTTTTTTCTATGAACCCTGATATACGTACATCTGCTATATTGATTAATACTTGTACTGACTACTAGCTGAAGGATAACTACAAGATCACAGTCTTTGGCATCAATAACTTTGGCATGGATGGACAGGTTCTCGACCCAACGTATCGTAATCCAGAAGATTCCCACTATGTATTTGACCAGCTCCTCAAATGGTACTTTCGACAGTCTATCCTCGCGAATGTAAGAGGCGAAGGTGAGCTAATTTTTGAGCACAATTTTTCACCGGAAACTGATATGATGAAAAAAATTCATAAGGGACCATATGCCCAGGAAAGGTTTGAAAGAGAACTTGCCGCTAGGTTTAGGGATGCAGAGGGCAAGGACGGAGGCTGCCCAACTGAGGAATTAGTAGCTACATGGCGATAGGCCCAAGTCTAGTATACTTAGCTAAAGTACTTCAGCCAAAAGAGCAAGAGCATCTTATATCTATATATGATTCCTTATCTGATACTTAAGTATAGTGATTCTCTACATTCCTCTGAGCCAACCTCTATCATAAGCAGTCCTATCAAGAGGCTCAATACTATCCTATACAATCAGCCCATACATTATGAATGTATTGTAGAAGTGTAATTATTTAATACCAAAATGGGTTTCAAATAGTTCTAGGTAGTTAACTAACGGTCATTTATCAGTGAGCTGCGGATTTAAATTCCATATATCAGTTGAGTCATGGATCTAAAAACATAACTAAAATCGGCAAAAATTAGGCAATTAAGTATCTCCACAACCATGTAGTACTATGACCTGCAATTTTCGCTAATTTTGATGTGTTTTGGAATCTGCAACTTACTGATATCTGTAGCTTGCTGATAAATGACGTTATTGCTATTTATAATTGAGTCTAGTTTTGGCTCCCTAGCTTCAGATATAGAAATGCATTGGGGCCAGATCTGACTCTTTAATAGCTAAAACATGAGGGGAGTAAATATAGAAACCTCAGCTATATTTTGAGCATGAAAGTAGCTAAAGAAATAGAGCAGTTACCAATAAAATTGCTTGCATACCTCTCAGATACTCTAGCCATTTTATGCTCCAGCTTCCTGGATTCTTTGGCCTCACCAGATACCCTTATGCCTTCTACATTATCCAGCCTTTCGAATTCTCTAGACTCCAGGATTCTCTAGTCACTCAGATTCTTCAGCCTCTCAGATTCTCTAGCCACTCAAATTTTCTGGCCTCTTAGAATCTCAGTCTCTTAAATTCTCTAGCCCTCTGGATGCTTTGGCCTCTTAGATTCTCTAGCCCCCCAAACTCTCTAGCCTCTAGGATTCTCTAACTACCTGGATTTTCCAGCCTTTTGGGTTCTTTAGCCACTTAAATTCTCTGGCCGCTCGGATTCTTTAGCCTCCCAAATTTTCTGGCCCCCCCAGCCTCTTATCTTGCCTCACCTAACTCACTTAGCTCATCCGGCTGAAGCAGCGTCATCTGGGTGAGCTGTGGGTGAGTGTAGAGCGCATTTTTGTTTTGTTTCCTAAAATTTTCTTTGCCTTCATCTGTTCTAGTATGTGCACCTTGCCGCTTTACTCACCCATTATACTCTTGCCTCGGTGACTGATCCGCCTGTCCTCTGTATCCTTTGTAGATAAATCCGGCATAAATATTTTAGGCAGTGGTAATTCTATGACTGCTCAAAATTTCTAAAACAACTTCGGCATAGATATCAAGTGTTTCTAGGGATCAGTTCTAGGACTAGGTATGATGAGCTAGGTGGCGAGACATATGAACTAGAGATAATGGTAAAGATTTTAGGGAACAGAAATATAAGGCGCTGACAATGAGGCTCTCAAAAGGAGGCTCTCAGCCGCGTCGGACTGCCCAAACTGCTTATAGCTTCCAGAAGACTCAACGATGTCAGTGCTCCGTGACAGCGACGAGACTGTAAACAAGCAACTGCAAGCATCCCCCACAAGCATATGACGTCCAGCGCATCCAGATGCATGACGGAAACAGTCCTTATCGGATAAAGACATCGTTACGAAAGCAGCACGCCATAGGAACGATGCTACGAAAACAGTAGAGATACCCATTGACAACATTGCCGTTACCAGCAGAAAGTAGGACAATGGGTATATAGCTATGAGGCAAGGTAACCGATATACAGCCGGCGAAACCATGTATTTAAGCAGCCCGCTACCTATAGTAGAATGGACAGCGATTAGTTCTTCTTTTAAGTCACAATACTGAGAGCACTCCTGCTAATTGCTTCTTTACTATCGTGATAATACATTGCCTCTACGAATGCATTACTACTGCGCTACACCAGAGCTACTTCATTGTTACTATAAGCCGTCACACTACTATATCTCCCCAAGACCCGCGCTACGGTTCTTACAAGAAACTAATAATATTGCAATTATAAAGCCATCTAATTACTGCCTACATATCAAAACCAGTATCTGTCTGTGCCAGAACTTGCCTGGTCTTGCTAGCAAGAAATCCCATATCTATAAGATCAGCAACAAGTTTATCCTTCGAATCACTTAACGCTTTGAATGGGGTCTGACTGTCATGAGCTATTCTGTTGACTTAGGCTTTTGCTAGAGGAAATCGATTAGTAAAGATTATCAAACCTAAAGTATGATGAATACAAAATTAACCAAACTTATATGAAGAGCAACATTAGATCTAGTAAGAGTACTACTTCTCGAGATCATAAAACTGGCTTCGTCAGAGTCCTCGTCATTCTCTTCCCTCCACACAATCCAGTCTTCCCAATCCTTGGGTAGTTTTGATATTAGTTCCTCGGGAACTATAAATAGCTTCCTCTCCACTGAATATCTCTACTTGACTGAATGGTCCGGGAAATTTTTCATAGGGGTAGTGTAAGGAGAGGATTATATTGCGGCTTCGAGAATAGAGTCGATAAATGAGTAAATGTAATATTTATCATCATCGTCAGAAATTTGGTATTCTCTGGAGGCTTGTAGCCTTATTTCTTCATCGAGCTGTAGAAATCTGTAGGCCATACCATCTGTAGCAATGCCATAAACGATATAGATGATTTTGCTATTGCTTTTCCAATACTGTTGTATACCAACTGGAATGTGTCACGAATGTAGATTCCGGGCACTTGGAAAGCAAGGTAGGACTACTTCTATTCAACAATTTAAAGCTAAAGAAGAGAGAAGGTATAGAAGAAGGACTCGCATTTATATACATAAGAAGAGGAAGCTCTTGAACCCGCCACGAATTGTCATGAGCCATGCCAGCCGCAGTTGGGCCTGCTGGCTATACTACAAGCAGTAGTAGTTCGCGGTTGGTCTGTCCGCAGGTTTGTTGGGTCCGTAGGTTCGTTGGGCAGCGCGGTTGAGATCTGCGTAGAGGCTTGCATTATGGTTAAGGCCCATGTAGAGGTTCGAGGGCTTTGCGCGAGGTTCGTAGGTCTGGTGATGAGCTCATGCGGCTCGATGTGGCTCGATGCGGCTCGTGGAGGCTAGGTCGGAGGCGATCGGGGGCTCAGATCAGAGGTTCGTAACAAGGGGAAGTTCGGTTCGCAATTAAGAGCTTATCTATTAACTTGATGCTGTTGTGGCCCTCCTCGGTATCGTACGAGCGTACCTCGATGGGCACAAGCTGGAGGTCCTGTATTACCTCGTGAGTGAGTTTGTCCCTCGGGAGGAGCACTTGAGTTCGGTGAGCAGCAATTACCTGGTTTTAGGCTGAGATATTCTCAAGCTTCCGGCTTAAGGCATCCGCCTTTTCATTCGACTTGCCGGTTCGGTATGCGAGCTTGAAATAGTACCGTGATAGGTACTCTGCCCAGTGAGTCTGTCTCGCGGATAGCTTCTTTATAGTCATAAAATATTCTAATGCTCGGTAATCCGAATAAACCAGAAAGGGTGTCTCTTGTAGGTCCTTGAGTTCTGCTCATCATTCAATGAGGGAGAGAATGATAGCGAGTATTTCTTTATTGTGGATATCGTAGTCAAGCTCAGCCGGTTGCATAGTTTTCGAGAAGAAGGCTACTGGATGCCACAGTTCCGTCAGAGGGTCTTGTTGGAATAGAACTCTAGCTACAACCCCGTTCGAAGCGTCTGCCTTTACCATAGTTGGCAGCTCGTAATCATAGTATCGCAAGATAGGGGCCTCAAGCATCATTTGCTTGAGCCTATTGAATGCCTCCTGATACTGTTCGATCTATCTGTAAGGGGTGCCTCTTCATGTAAGAGCATTCAAGGGCCTTACAATATGTCTATACTCTTTAATGAAGTGGCAGTAGAAGTTGCAGAACCCTAAGAACCCCTATATCCCTTTGACCATAGTAGGTGCGTTCCAGTCCTTGACCACTTAGATCTTATCTAGGTTGGTCTCGATACCCTCTATAGATATGATAAATCCTAGGTACTTGGTTCATATAGTCTGAAACTCCGACTTTTTAATATTGACTTATAGATCAGTGTTTCGGAGGCACTCGAGGACCTTTTGGATGTGCTTGTTGTGTTCGAGGGGGTACTCTGAGTAGACTAATATATTGTCGAGATATGCAGTGCAAAAGTCATCTAAGTAGTTAAATGTTAGAGTCTAGATGAGTGGTCGCAGGTGCTCGTACGGGGTCACGATTAGGCGGTCGTCTCGACGAGGCTACGAACTATTGATTCATGTACATGTTCGAGGTTCGTAGTATAAGTAATCGGTCTATGCTAACGATGGTCTATGTACAATAGGTGCATTGACCGATGAGGTTACAAGAAGCATCCTTGTCGGTCTCTTAAGGGGTTCGCGAGCCGCAAACCTTGCCAATGCGAGCAAGGCTCGCTCCGTGGTCTGAGCTCTTATGGCTCCGTTACATCAAAGAGAATGTCATTTATATACCTCTAGTATGTGGCCAGACCGTTCGTGAGGCCTTTTTATAGGACTTTGCATTTGTAGACTCCGTACCTCGTACGGAATGTAGTTAGCTCTTTTGAGTTCAGGTTCATTTGTATATGGTGGAACGCTTGTCAGATGTCGAGCTTTGTATAGATTTTAGCCTTAGCTAGCTGTCAGGAGCCTGCGCTGGCCGCAGGAATGCTATGCAGCAGGGTAACCTTGTGTGGTTTCCATTACTGTATTTAGTCGATCGGCTGAGCCTCAGGAGGAGGCCAGCGATCAGTTCTTCTACATACTAGAATCGATCCTCTTGCCTTCTGACATCGTATCCACCTGTAGCCTACCCAGCGGGTCGTCAGCGACCCTCAGTAGAACTCGGCGCTTCGATCAAGCCTACACACGTCTACGTCGACTCGCTGTCGTGCCATCAGCGACCAAGCCGGTCGGACGGTGTCACACTGCCATAACCGCCCTAGGGGTCCCTGTAGGAGGCGACCCTTACACTAGCCTCGCGAGCGTCTTCCCAATAAGGGGTAGCAGGTAGCGGTCCTTACAGGTAAGGTTAATAAGCTTCCGGTAATCAACACAGCATCGTAACTCGCCGCTTGGTTTCTTTACGAACAGGACAGGAGAGGCGAACGGTGATTGGCTAGGCTCGATGAATCCTTATTGGAGATTCTCCTCTAGAAAGCGTTTAGTTTCTTGGAGTTTGTGGGTTGACTGGTGATGAAGGGAGGAATAGTCTAGGCTCTCGGGTCCCTTCGAGCTATCAATGCTGATCTTGTGGTTATAGGAGCAATTTGGTGATAGCTTGTTTAAGGCTTCTTAAGAGAAGACGTCTGTATAATTGATAAGTTCAAGGGGTAGTATCCTCCTTAGCTATTCGAGCTCTATCTAGTCAAGCTATTGAGGGTCTATAGGACTGGTTTCAGCTTTTCGAACTTCGAGCTTGTGGTTTATCTCAAATAGTGAGGTAGCAAAGAACATATTTTCCTCCTTGCGTAGGTTTAGTCTGAAGGCGGCTGCAGAGATTCCGCAGATATCAATTGAGGGCTTGCTCCATTTGAGCGGCTCGCGACTTATTAGGCGAACGCTCAAGGAGGTATCTTGGGTTATAGAAGTTTTGAGCTCAATCCGCATTTTCCTATATTGGTCGACTAGCTCGCGCCTCCACGTTTGCAGGTCTATAGATTCGAGTTTGAGAATTCGTGACTTCTAGGGTTCGTTCATAGCTACGAGCTCGTTCTGCCGGTTAGCGTCCTCTTGACACTACGGGTTTATGTTTCCTGATTCTAGGTTCTTCTTTGTGGTAGTTAGGATCCTGTCCCATCTGTTGGTTCGTAGCCAGTCATCGGGCCATATTAGTCCTCGGCCCTTGCAGTCGATTAGGACGCCCATCTAGATGAACCATTTTTGTTCAAGTATTATATTGTGATCTTTTAATCCTACCATGAGCATGGGTAATTTGGTTCGTCGTCCGTCCATTAGGAGTGCGAGCTCTAGAGCATGAGTAATAGGGGTTGTCTGCTGCCTGTCTGTAAGAACCATAGCGCGGATCTTGGGAATATATAGTAATGTGACGGATTATAGTAACGATGGAGTAACTCCGGCGTAGCGTAATGGTAATGCGTTCATAGAGACAATGGGTTTATCATAGTAATAAAGAAGCAATTAGCAGAAGTGCTCTCGATATTGTGACATAGAAGAAGAACTAATCGCTGCCCATTCTACTATGGGCAGCGAGCTGCTTAAATACATAGTTTCGCCGGCTCTATGCTAGCTACCTTGCCTCATAGCTATACACCCATTGTTTTGACTTCTGCTGGTAACAGAGATATTGTCAATAGAGTGTTCGTGCTACTTTCGTAAGCGTGCTACTTTTGTAGTAATGTCTTTGTCCGATAGGAACTGTTTCCGTCATATGTCTGGATGCGCTTGACGCTATATGCTTGTAGAGGATGCTTGCGGCTGCTTACTTACGGTCTCATTGTTGACGCGGAGGACTGACGTCATAGAGCCTTCTGGAATCCATAAGCGGTTTGGGCAGTTCAACGTAGCTGAGAGCCTTCTTTTGAGAGCCTCATTGTCAGTGCCTTACACTGTTGAACTCTCTTACTTTACATGGGGTATCCAATAGGGTCTGTGTCACCCTGAGGAACTGTTCTGCCAATCTGGCAAACTTAGTATCAATAAACATATAGCCGTTAGCTCCTGTATCAATAAGAGAAGAAGTCTTGATGTCTAATCCATTATTGCTAACTGTACATGGGAGGGTAAATACATTCCCGCCTAGTAGCTAACTCAAGTCCACTTCTGCAACTTCGATACTGTTTGGCCCTGGAGAGAAGACTTTTTTCAGGGGCTCTCATTTTTTGATTCTTTGAGCTCTCGTGGGGGTTCAGCCACTAGTACGGCTACTCTCGCAATAAGGATCTACTTAGTTTGCTCGGTCTTCTGTTTTGGGCAGTTCCGCAATATGTGTCCCGGCTTGAAGCAGTTATAACACTTCAAGTCAGTACCACTGGTCCTCAAGGTTGTGATTCATATAGCATTCAGTAGGCTCGTAGTGGTTCGAGGGCAGTTTGACTGCCTTGAGCCTGCTTTGTCGGAGTCATCTATCTTTTTTAAAGCCTAGTCTCGCTTCTCGAGCTAGTTCCGGATCTGCTGGTCAATGGTGATACAATGCCATGCAAACTGGCTCGTAAAAATGGTGGGGTTATTATAGTTATGTCACGAATGTAGATTCCGGGCGCTTGGAAAGCAAGATAGAACTACTTCTATTCAACAATTCAAAGCTAAAGAAGAGAGGAGATATAGAAAGAGGTCTTATATTTATATATATAAGAAGAGAAAACTCTCAAACCCGCCACGAACTGTCACGAGCCATACCAGCCGTAGTTGGGCCTGCTGACTATACTACGAGCGGTAGTAGTTCATAATGTGATCTGTTCGTAGGTTCGTTGGGCAGCATGGTTGAGGTCCGCATAGAGGTTTGAGGGCTTTGTGCGAGGTTTGTAGGTCTGGCGATAAGCTCATGCAGCTCGATACAGCTGGTAGAGGCTAGATCGGAGGCTCCGATTGGAGGTTCGTGACACAGGTCAGGATTGAAAGATAGCAGGCCAGGATTGAAGGATAGTAGACCAGAGTTGAAAAAAAGCAGACTAGAGTCGAAAGAAAGCAAGCCAGAGTTGAAGGAGTGCAGCCCACAGTCAAAGGAGAGCAGCTCAGGAGAGCGGCCCACAGTCGAAAGAATGCAGTCCACAGTCAAAGGATATCCAGACTAGAAGAGTACCTTATGCCCTTTATTTCTGGGACGGGGTCCATTTTGAGTGCCAGATCTGCCAGGCTATGTTTGGGGTGCCGAGCGGACTCCAGATGAGCATCACCCAGACCCACCCGTGTCGCACGAGTTCAGGGTGAAGCTCACCCGTGTTGCGCGAGCTCGGGGTGAGCCTCACCCTGCTCACCCTTTAAAGCGGCGTCAACTAGGTGAGCGCGAGTGATGGATTTCTGTTGTCTTCTGTATGCCAAGACCTGGCACAAGCAAAAGTAATCTCTCGGGGCTTGCGAGTTTCACCCCCACCACTACCACTATCACTAGAATCCTGCTCTTCCAGTCTTCCTACTAATCCGTATCGCGGACACCAACTACCAGGGCCCGTCTCCATGGCTCGAGGGAATCAGCGCGAGAAAGCTCGAGAAAAGAGGCTGACCGCGGAAGCTCAAAAAGTGGGTCTTGGGTCCCCGCCAGTGGACGCTCCTCTGTGCGCCGTTTCCCATCACCCCAGAAGAATATCCGTTATGGGCAAAGAGGCGAAATCGTATATTTGCTGACTATATTGTGAAATAGAAACATAAAAACTCTGTACGTTATCACAGTGGGTTGGGAATGACAGGGCTGCGGAGAGCGCGAGCTTACCATACAAACTATAGCTCTCTGGGACGGAGTATGCGAGAACTAAGGAAGAGCAGGCAGCTATTATGCGTTTGAAGCAACTAGCAGGTAGAGCAAATCTCCATCGCTACTGCCTTGATAGGACTGGTCTGACCTGGCTAACAATAACCGCCGTACTCTTCAGCCGAAGCCAAGAAGGCTGAAGCCAACGAAGCCACTAGCTCTAAAAAGAAATAAGGAGCTAAGATCCTGTCCGCTAGAGTCGTTGGCTCGGGGACTACTCGGCCGTCTTCGTTTCGTTCTCGACCGAGCTGCAAAGAAAAGGAAGTTTTTGTTAAGGAAACAAGGATGCGTTGGATGTGTTGGGGGGGCAGCAACACCGATTCTGCCGTTTGGTTTTGACTGCGTATCTAGCCGGCGAATTTAAAAATATCTCTATTACTGCATCTTCGCTGTGAGCAATGAGTGCCTGGTTAGTTATTACTTTTCCCGAGTGCATGTCAGCTGTCACTCGCTCCAAACGATGGCGGTAGGGGCTGGCATCTATAGTGTAGTAAGGATTGCGCGACGTGGACGAAGACCAAAACCGAGGGGATTTTATTCTTTTAAAATACAAGATCAGGGGGGAAAACGCCGCAACTCCAGTAAATTCATGATGCAAGGAATTATATGATATTCAAGCCCGAGAAAATCTATTAGTATGGTACAGATATGATGCAACCGGATCCGCAACCTCCGAGGAACTTGTGCCTTCCGGGGGCTCGAAATGGACAAATTCCTGGACAGTAGTCTCCGTGCTGGAAGCATCAAAAGTAATCATTACGACCGAACCCATGACCACAGCCCAAAGGAGCAGCCAAATGTATAACTGTTTTGTTCCATATCAATCTAGTGTCCCTAGAACGAGGAAAGGTGGGTATGCGCAGAGGTTACGATAGCGACAAAACTAAATGCAAAGCCACTTAATACATCGGAAGCGATCCTACAGAATTGGATTAGCGAGTTTCTACTACGTGAGAAAGTGATACAAACCGGAAAAACCACCATAACTTCCAATTCCGGCATTGGGAGGGAACTGGCCCACGGCGCACAAGCATTGACATGTGCAGAGATTCCCATTGGGTGCTTGTCCCTCACCGGTAGCAACGGGCGGTGGGGCCGAACCGGGGGGAGCAGCAACCAAAGTAACAGGAGTCGAGGTTGGGGGGGGAGTAGCGACATTAGTGACAACAGCAGTGCCATTTTGTTGTATAGCCATCGATTTAAACTCTTGAAGGGTTTTATCATCTGTTGGATTGATCGCAAAGACCATACCCTTTCCGCAGTGGGTACCGGTCTTTTGTTTACAGTAAAACCCTGAGGTAGGTTCAGGTCAGGTGAGAGCTATGGTAGAAGAGAGGGGAAACTCACACATCGGCTCTTTTGTATTCACATCAACGGTGAACACTGGGGGGGGCACTACTGTGTTGTTGACGTTCGGCACAAACCCGGAGTCCTGGCCTGTAGGTTATGAGCCTTTTTCCCCTTCATAAATGTCTAATAGAGCTTACCACCGGCCATCTTTACGCAAGGCTTGTCAAAAGTCGATTGAGTGACCGTGTGATTATTCTTCATAAACTGGAAAATAACCTTGTCGCCAATCTCTGCACTGAGACATGAAGGGCTGTATATAAGTTCATCCCCACCAACCATGACCTGTAGAATACGAATTAGCAGTCGCCAGACGAGCATTATAATTTGGGCGTATATACCAAATGCTCCTTATGCTGCGTTCCGAGAGCACCGACAGCAAAAAGGGCAAGTGCGAGCGCGAAGTTCCTCATGTTGGGCTGAGTTTAGATACTAGGTAGATACCGCGCTGCGGAGTTGATATTAGACTTGGGTGTCTGATATGGGAGAAGGCCGAGCTGCGAATGTGGAAAGCCGGAAGGCAAGAGGCCTGCTCGTGTTGAATGGGAATTCGCTTTAGAGAACGTGAAGAGTCGAGTAGTCTGAAGCGGAAGGAGTCCTGCTCGTGGGTGCGATAGATACCCGTTTGAAGAAAAGGCGAAAGGAGCAAAGAAACGAAAGAGGAAATTATAGCGGTGTCAGTAAGATACAGCAACAGCAAACCAGAAAGAGGGAAGTGGGAGGTGGAAGTGAGAGGTGGAGGAAGGTCCAGGGCTTATATCAAGACAGCATACAGACGACGGAGCAGTCTGTTCCGTAAATGGCACGGGCCGGCTGGAACGGAAACAGCGGTAGAACGGGGCATAATAGCAAGGCATAAAACACCAGGAGCGGAAAATAGCTGTTGGCAAGGAGAGTCGATGGGCGGAACAGACGTCGAACGTGGTGTTTTCTGCAGTGAGCAGCAGCGGTCCGCAGCGTTCAGACGTGTCCGAAACATTGGGACGTTTCTCTCCCTCTCCAGCCGGCCGACAACGCATGATTTCTCACGCCTCCAGCCTCCCTAGAATAACCTATTATTCTAACCTGGGACGTTACGCCAAGCGTGGAGCTCGCATCAGTGTGAGGCTGGGGGTGGAGCATGAAGAAGCGCGCGGGACGTGTGTGGGAAGCGTTTCAGGTGGTGTTTCGCAACCGACAGGCGGCTCCGTGCGCACCGCTCACGGCTCTCCGTAGAGAAGTACCCAGTTCACTACAATTGTATGTACGAGGTACAGACTAAATACTCTACTCTGTACGGAGCTAACACGCTGGCACTCTGCTCTTCTCTGCCTAGATTGCTGGCATGTGCAGAGTATTACGTATGCAAGCCGTGTGTATGCATACTGCGCTTGTCAGGTGTACTTGTACCGCATATCCTACTTACTGCGTTCACAGACATTGACTGCTGTCGTAACTCAATTGAGCTCGCCATACTCCACATGTATATTGTACCGGGTACTGCCAACATTGAAGATGTACTCTACTACGTAGTACGCTCCAACTACCGGCCTCAATCTAATCCGTATCTTGTCAATGCGCGCGCTCGCTGCAAGATACCGGTACGGTATCAGGCATCCCAGCTCCAGAATTCCTACTCCTCCCCAATCTTACTCTACCCTCTTCCACCCGTGTTTCGTTTCCACCGCCACTCGCTCCCGTCCCCAGGTACTCCGTAGAGAGTAGAGTTACGAGTTCAAACCACGCGTTGTCGCCAAGCATTGCATCACTAAGCAGCTGTCTTCACCTTTTCTGCTCGCGCTTCCGTCTTCTGCTTCGCTTGGTTCCGGCCCTCGCTGAGTCCCGTGTAATATCCGGCCCAGTACCAGGACATCATGAGATCTTTTAGGGCCTCGTCTTGGACTGTGCAAACACCTTAGAAAGGCCTGTTACAAGAAGCCGGCCAGATAGCTGGATGCAAACCTACCTTCGCCAACCGGGCTCTGCGGCAAGTTTAATTCCAGGGCTCCGTCTGATGCGGGCCCTCGAGCGGACACACGGCCGTGCTGAGAGGTTGCACTAGCCTAGTTTGCAACAACATTAGTTTGTCGGCGGGGCCCTTTCAGTGCGGAAATGTACCTGAAAGTTTCGACTCTCCTCTCGTCGGGAAGGGTCTAGCCCGTCCCCAGCCTTGCCCCTCTGGCTTCCGCTGTCTTCGTGATCTTGCGCCATATGTTTCTCAGGCTCCGAACCACTTGGGCCATGTCAGCATGCGAGCAAACAGCAAACGACAACGCAATCTCTGCGCCAATATTGTGTAACAACCGCTAATAATTGACTTACTTGTCTATGCCTCGGGGTTTCTCGCTCTCTAAATATTCTTCGACGGTTTCGCCGCGAACGTGAATGCTGTGGTACAGCTGAAAATGTTCATAGTCAGCCACTGCGAGGCTGGAGCCCAGCCAATGACGGGGGTGATACCGACTTTATACTCATTCAGTGCCTCGTCCCAGGATTGGAGTAAGGAACTATCATCCCAAATCTCCTCCTGCGAGAGGCCCCCTCGGGTAGGCATCTGGCTTCTAGGACGGCCAGGGACTGTTCGGTGGAGGTGGAGAGTGGCCGGTTGTGATGTGTTCGACGTGTTTGTTGATGGTCGTTAGGGCGGCGCAGTACAGGGCCAAACCGAAATCTTGGCAACTGGTCGTTGACGAAATCTTCGCACACAGTTTTCTCATCTTTCTGCAGTGCATTGTTCGAGCTGGACGGCTCCAATCGTCAACCGCCGTCCACCCGCCATGGCGTTAGATTCGAAAAATAAGAAGCGTAAAGGTTCGTGCCTATACCGCTTGCCGCTTGGCTTATTTGGCCGGACACTCACTCTATCACTCGGCCGTAGCTGCGCCAGCGCCAACAAGCACCGCAAAGAAAGTGAAGAATTCTGCAGCTACACCCTCGAACACGGTTGTGGAAAATAGCCCAAAGCCAGTTGCTCCTGCAGTCGGCGGGGCGACTCGGAAACGAGCAGCCGACTTCTTCGGTGAGAGTGTTGGTGAGAACGAAGATGGTGGATGGCGTCAGCTCGATAGCTCAAAAACCTCGGATTCTAAAGTTGCCATTGCTAAGGAGACGCCGGCGGCGAAACCCGAGGCAGAGAAATCAAAGAGGCGTAGCAAGACGAAGAGGCTGAAGATTGATGCGACGAATGGGGAAGAACAGCGAGTTGGAGATATTTCCGCCGGGCATGGAGAGACAGCCGAGACGTTGAACGAGCCGGGCTTGCCTAAAGCGTCCAGAAAGTCAAAAAGATCCAAATTCGACGGGGCGGCTTTAGAGGTGGTTGGGAAATCAATGATTGAAGAGCCTGCTCTGAAACTAGGAGCCACACAACCGCAGGGAGCTAAGAAGGCTAAGATGAACGGAGTCTCAAAGGTGAAGAGCGGACGTTCGCAGCAGAAGCAAGTCACTGAAACTCTTTCTGAGGGCGGGTCGGATGCAAGCGACGACGAAGAAGAAGATGACCAGACTGTCGCACTGCTGAATGGGTTTGAGAGTAGCGAGGACGAAGGCGAGTCACTACACGAAGGTTTCATCGAGGGCCAGGCACTTCCAGATCTTCCCAAGGAGAAGAAAACCCGTAAAAGGCTCCGGGGAATCGAGGGAGCTGGGAATGGCACACCGGGAGTCATATACGTAGGGTATTTTAGCACTTCAACCCCTATAATCTAACAAAATTGCTTACTCGCTTTAGCCGCATCCCACACGGCTTCTATGAACGCGAAATGCGCTCCTACTTTACCCAATTCGGCGAAATCCTCCGTCTCCGCCTCTCCCGAAATAAGAAAACCGGGCGCAGCAAGCATTACGCCTTCATCGAATTTGCTTCCTCAGAAGTTGCCAGAATCGTCGCTGATACTATGGACAACTACCTAATGTTTGGACACATTCTAAAATGCAAAACCGTCCCTCAGGAACAAGTACACGAAAATCTTTGGGAAGGGGCAAACAAGCGTTTCAAGAAGATCCCGCGTAACCGGATTGAAGGCAGGAAATTGGAAGCTACCGCTAGTAAAGAGAGTTGGGATAAACGAGTTAAGACTGAGGAGAAAAGAAGGAAAGAAAAGTCCCAGAAGCTCAAGGATATCGGGTATGAATTCAACAATCCGACGTTAAAAATGGCGGGGGCTATTGAGAGAAAAGAAGAAACGAAGGTGATTACCGGAGGCTCCGAGATAGAATTGACCCAGGGAGATGTGGGCACGCGGGGGGGAGAGGTGTCAAATATGATCGCTGTCAGCGAAGAGGCAACTAGCAGGAGAGCGAAGAAGGCAGCGAAGAAGGCAAAGGAGGCAGAGGCAGATGGTAAGAAAAAGAAAGCGAAGGAGCTAGAAGCATTGGTGCCGAGTGCAGTTGCGAGCGAAGAAGCGGACGCTAGCAAGAAGAAGGTAGGGAAGAAAGCCAAAGCTTCAAAGACTGGAGATCTCGGCGACACAGCGAGTACTATCAAGGTGGGTGAGAAGCAGAGCGGGGTCGCTGGGAAAGCAAAAAAGTTGAAAATGTTCAAAAAGGCGCCAAAAAGGGAATAGACTACACGCAGAACTCGGGGGGCGACTATGTCTTTTCTTACTGGCTTCCTCAGAAAGTACAATATTCTGCTTTGCTAGACCTGGCTGAAGACTACACATGATAATTAGGCTAGGGGTTGCGCTACTCTCAAATGTCTTTCACCCCCTATCAGCCTTACTCTCTTGCAGGTGACCTCAAACCATGAACCTGGCTGTGTTATGTTCTCTTGGCTCTGGATTCAGGTATGAGCATTAGTGGTTTTACCCAGTTATTTGTCACTGCCTCTCGTAGCCATGGGAGTTTCGGCCATCTATCTAGCGGTAGTCAAGCGAGGTTAGAAGCGATTGAGCCAAGTAAACATAATTGATATATCTTTCCTCCCAAAATATATATACCCAGACTCACAGCCTCTCTACTTTAGCGTTACTAATTCCTCCGCACTAGTCGGATGGATGGCCACGCAGTTATCAAAGTCCGCTTTTGTTGCACCCATCTTGACAGCAACTCCGAATCCCTGTAGCATCTCGCCGCTTCCCAATCCCAGAATATGAAGACCCACGATCCTTTCCTCCTTTCCAACACAAACCAACTTATAGCTCGTTGGTCCTTTTTCACCAGACTCCATCATCGAGTAATACAGGGCTGTGAAATTCGTCTTATATATCTTGACCTTGTCGCCATACATCTCGCGGGCCTGGGGCTCCGTTAGGCCGATTGAGCCTATTTCTGGATGCGCAAAAACAACGGAGGGTATATTCTCATAGTCAAGCCTAGCCTTCTTGAACTTCTCGGGGCCGAATAGCCGGTCACCAAGTCTGCGGCCTGCAGCGATGGCTACAGGAGTTAGCTCGACCCTTCCGCAGACGTCGCCAAGCGCAAATATGTTCTCGACACTGGTGTTTTGGAAGTCATCTACAGCAATGTGGCCCTTTTCGGTAGTCTTCACGCCTGCTTCGTCTAGACCAAGATTCTCAACTTGGGGGCTTCGACCGATCGCCCAGAGAACGGTATCTAGGTCTTCCAAAACACCACTGCTTTTAGAATCTTCGTAATACAGCCTTAGTTTGCCCGTGGTCTCGTCCTTTTCAATCTTGCTCTGGCTGGACTGCCTGTGGATATGAATACCCTGGCGCTCGTATTCTTTCACGGCAGCTTCTTGGATCATAGGATCGAATGTGCGTAAGAACGTGTCATGGCGAATAAACATATGGGTTTCCGATCCTAGTGCATTGAACATCCCCGCTAGTTCAACAGCGATATAGCCGGCGCCGACGAGCGCAACCTTCTTGGGCTGTTTCTCCAAGTCAAAAAATCCATCACTGTCGATACCGTACTCCGCACCTGGTATGTGTTTTGGGATTGTAGGATACCCGCCAGTGGCCAGGAGGATGTTCTTGGCTCTCACAGTCTCCTTGTTCCCGTTGTCAAGGGTAATCTCCACCTCATTCCTATTGAGCAGCTGTGCCCGGCCATGGATGTACTCCACCTTGTCATTGGCAAGATTCCTCTCGTAGATGCCATTCAGCCACTTAACGTAGGCGTCACGCTTGTGTTTGAACGTCGTCCAGTCGAAGGGAGCAGCTTGGCTGACGGAGAAACCATATGCCTTTGCGTCGTGAATAGCCTCGGAAATGGCAGCAGCGTTCCAGGTTATCTTCTTCGGTACGCACCTAGACAAAGCTGCGGTCAGTCCAAATCCAGCAGAGGCGACGAGAGTCTATGGGGGCGGCCTACCCGACATTCACGCATGTTCCCCCGAGGCGCTTGTTCTCGACGGCGATGGTCTTGGCCCCGTAGAGGGAACTCGCTCTGCGAGCGCAGGCGAGTCCTCCACTGCCCCCTCCGATGACCAGAAAATCGCATTCTTTGGAGATGGGTGCCATTGCTGATTGAGCTGTAGAAAGTTGACGCGAGAAGGAGGAGAGACGGAGAGCAGCCGTGACGGCCGTCGCCCTAGAGGAGAGAGCAGACAGTTTGGCGGCGGGGGATGCGGGGATGCGGGGGACGAGGAATAGTGATGGACAGGATGATTAAGTAACGACTACGTAGAGTGCATTCAGACTCCCTCTTTGCCCACTCTTTCCTGCGCTTTTCCTGCACTTTTCCTGCACTCTCCTAGTCTTTCCTCGCCCTCGCCCACTGACGCCCCGCTGTCGCCTTCCTGGAGAGCGGGTGATTTGTAACAGACGTAGTCAGAAGCCAGGAGCTAGCGGGTCCGCCAGCCGCACACATCCGAAGGCCGGATGGAGCAACAAGCAAGAAGCAACAAGTGGCAACGGCCTGCTGGAGTGCAGCGTCCAGCTCTTGCGGCGGGACTTCAGGCGTAGAGGCCGAGTGGCTGTTATTTGTTTTGCTATTGCGTCATGGATCATGGGGTGGTGTTGGTGGTGGTGTTGGTGGTGGTGGTGTTGGTGGTACGGGCACAAGTGTGCTTACTCGTACAGGTACAGAGTACAGAGTACAGAGCACAGGGCACAGTACAACACTCTCGTGATGTGCATGTTTGCAAGCCGCATGCACGGAGCTACAGCAGTCCAGCATTGTGCAACCATCGGATATACCGAAGTATTCAACGGAGCACAGAGTACTACTACTGTGTAGTTGGGTGGTACGCACTGCGAGGTACTACTACTATTCCGCTATTCCGTACCTGGTACAACACCAACAACAATGCATGGCTGCCAATCCCTCCACGCTCCAGGCCCTCCGGCTCGCCCAGTTGAAGAGCATCGCCACCAAGTGCGGGATCAACTCCAGCGGCACCAAGTCTATTTTAGCATCGCGGATTCTCTCTGAATTGGCTGTCACCAACATCCCAACTCGCCATGGAACGGCTAAAACTGCATCTGCTACTGCAGCAGCATCAGCATCAGCAAACAACAGTGCGGCGAAACGGGCTCGGTGGAAGACATCCGGCTATGGCAGCAATGCAGCGAGGGTCCTGAGCATTGATATGGGCATCCGCAATCTGGCGTACTGCGTCTTTGACATTCCGCGCGGACACGCCAGTTCTCCCACCATCCCATCGCTCGTCGCGTGGAAACGCATCGCGGTCAGCCCCAATCCTTCCGCGTCATCGCTCGAGTCTGTCAAGGAGACCTTCGAACCCCACACCTACGCCTCCCTTGCCTACCCCTTCCTAATGCATATAATCCGCTCATACGGTCCGGCCCTCGTTCTCATTGAGCGCCAGCGGTATCGCTCTGCGGGCTCGCCCACGGTACAAGAGTGGACAGTACGTGTGAACATGTTCGAGGGGATGCTGTACGCAGTGCTACACACTCTACAGGCGGAAGGGCTGTGGAGCGGGCTCGTGAGGGGGGTGATGCCGGGGAAAGTCGGCAGCTTCTGGGTAGGGGGAGTGGAGAAGGGCACGGCCAAGACGGCGAAGTGGAGGAACAAGACTGCAAAAATCGACTTGCTGGGGGGGTGGCTCGAGGCGGGCGGTGACGGTGTGCTCACAGTGGCAACGGAGGAGGCAAGGAAAACTGCAGAGGCGTTCTTGGGGAGATGGAAGGGAAAGGGAAAGCGGCGAAAAGCCAAGACAAAGACAGAGACAGGCGTGGCAATCAAGGGTGGTGCGGAAGAGAAGATGAGCAAGCTGGACGATCTGGCCGACTGTTTGCTCCAAGGACTTGCATGGGTGAAGTGGGAGGAGAACAAACTCAAAATCCTCTCGGAGGGAGTCACTGCGTTGAAGGAGATATAACCACCCCATGTGTGTGGGTGAAATCAGCTACCATGGCAGAATAATTCACCACCATTGTGGACGATTGAATATATACAGTCCGCCCCCATGTACATACAATACTTCAAACAATAACAACCCCTACAAGCTCCCCACTCTCCCTTCTCACCCCTATCCATCACTTACTTTTTTTTTTTTTTTAAAAAAAAAATATATATACCACCTCTCCAATCGATTTTGCTTTTTTGGCCTGCACCATACTCCTCAAGTGCGCCAATATCTTCAGCATGTGACAACAACCCCCGCGGAATTGGTCCTTGAACGCGAGAGTGACGACAGTCTGAAATTTATCGAAAAATGGATTTTTTTCTAAAAAAAAAAAAAAGGAAAAAAGGAGGGAAAGGGAAAAATTAAAATAGGATATCAATGCCAGGAGAAATTCAAACGGTTCGAGAGAGAACCAGTCTAAGGGGGAATCTAAGACGCTAATGGAAATAAATAAAAATGAGATATGCGGTCCAGTCTATATGGCAAGACAAGAGTATGGTAGAACAACAACGCTGCGTGACGAGTCGGGAATGTAGGTTCGACAAGATCGGTATGGATTCCTCCTAATGTGCCAAGCCAGATGCTTTATTACGGGGTTGGCGAATTGAATGAAAGCAAGTGAAATGAGTATATCTCATCGAGGTTGTATGTATACCAGCGGGCCCCAAACTTGCCAATGCAGATGCCCGATTCGTGCTATACGTTTTGCAATGCTAGGAATCACATCCTTCCAGTGTGTTCGAGTTCTGTCGCTCCTTGTTGGGTATACCCAGCGGTCTGCGACAGTCAGTGGAGAGCATTTAGAAAACAGCTCCACATGCTCTACCGCCACCCTCAGCACCTCATTTTCGACGTTCTCCTCTAGTGCTTGGAAGACGGATGAGTCGTGGCGAACATGTTTGGATAGGAAGTCCTGCGAGTCGCCCACCAAGCCGTCGTCCGGTAGCTGTGGATTGCCTCCAGTGAACTCTTGCGCAAACCTGACAATCTCTAGCGCAACCCTGTCAAATTTCTGATTCCACCGCTCTTCATGCTCCTCAAACCCACTGCTACCTAAGATCAAGAGAATCTGGCTCCTCAAGGCCTGGAAAACAGAGATATCGGCATCCCGCCGGCATTTGAGCTTCAACAGCGTCCTCAGAAATAGCGTGTAGCATACTTTGAGACACGTAACTTCCCGCAATTCCGTCCTCAAATGCTCAAGTCGCTCTAAGTCGAAGACAAATGAAGCCGGGAATTTCCCAGGAGAACGCGGCATAAGCGTATGGACTAGTGCTTTTAGAAACAGTGCCACGGGAGGGCCTGCTTTAGCACCCGCGCCCGGGTTGATAGAATCAAGGTACCACAAGCCTATAGAGCGAATATCTAGACGACCATCGCGGATTTTCTTTCCAAAGTAGTTTTGTTCGAAATCAACCGTGTCTGCTATTAGCATTACCCGCAGGTTACGGATCTGGTGGTTTGCAACATCCTGAGAAACAAAAGTCAACGACAGCTTATATATAGAGATTTGTTGCAACAAACCAATTTCATGGTCTCCAATATCCCGAAGAGGCTTTTCAGCCCACCAACTAACGATCTGGTACAGCGGTTCTTCGTCCCGATTTCAATCTGCGCAACCATATCATCTACCCACACATCTCTCATTGGAGCACAGTGTCCCTTCAATAGTTGCCCCATCCACACAGAGAGCTTATAGACGTCCAAAATATCCCTTTTCAACTGCTGCATGATAAGCGGCACATCTAGATTCTGGTCGACAGAAGGGTGGTCGCGCTCTGGAACTAGTGTCTTCAGTATTTCGCGGATAGCTTCGAAAACCGCTGGTATCTTTTTTGGCGTCCAGTCGCCATCGTATATGAAATTCTCCTGTCCACCGTCACCGCACTGACCACCCAGTGCTGAATATTGCTCCAATTCGTCATGAAGAGCAACCCAATACGCTTCGTTCTGCTGTTTTTTCCTCCGGCCTTTCTCGCCGTCTAGATTAGGCCGGAAATGCAAGTTAGGGTCAAATCCAACGTCATGTCGCAGTTTAGGATTCTTGACTATTTGCGGAATATCGAGCTCGCTGAGAGATTTTGCAGTGACAGGTGGAGGGTGAAGTGAGCCTATCAATAGTTGGGTGCTGGGGCCATCTGTCTGGTGGGTGTCGGACGTATAATGTCCGGCTAGTGTATCGTTGTGGGTTGCGCTGAGCCCTGCTGGAGCCTGTGTCATGGCTGGTGCGGTCGGGGGAGTATCGTTTTCTGTCGCCCCCCCCGATGTAGATGTCGGGAACGGCCGGCCAGAACCGTCGTTCTCTGTCTTCTGTCTGTAGGACATTACTACCTATGTCCAGGCTGCGGTCTCTTTCCTAAGCACTAGCTCTACACCTCTTCAAACCACAGCCAGGGTGTTCGTCCCTTTGTATCGAATCGACTGTTTGTTGTTTGCGATCAACGCGCGTGCTCGACTGCGGTGGTGGTGTGGGTGTTCTCGCCAGGAGCTGCAGCCATTTAGCAACTGACACTCACACGATACAGTTTGATTGTGACGGCCAACGGATTTGGGGTTCGGGCCAATTGCGTGAGATGTCCCCGTTGCACACTCTTCGAGTCGTGGACTACTTCCGTCACGGACAAGTACATGCAAACCCCCCCTCCAAGCAAGCGGGCACTTTCAGACGAACGGATGCCGGTCGCGCGACAGAAAACAAGCAGGTGAGGAATAACAAAGAGCGGAGGTTGGAATGGATGGACAGTGCATAAATAAGTCCAGAGGGCGTGGTAAGCGTACCTCTTAGTAACCGCAATGCAGCATTACCATTGACTCGCAACTCGGCGCATCGGGGTCTCAGCTCTTCGGGGCGAGCCAGCCAACAAGCTCAGGAGCTGGAGCGACGCCAATTGCCAGAATTGCCGACCGTGATTGCTCAATGGCGCGTGCGCAGTTTTGGAACCCGGCGGCAGGGAGGAAGGGAGCGGGAAGGGAGCGGAAGGGAGGTTGGCTGGCGGTGGGTAAGAAGAAGTGAGACTACGGGATCGGGAGAGTTGGTCGGTGCCAGAATATTATACGTATGAAGAGTGAGTGTGTGTATGTAGTGGTGGTGGAGTGGTAGTAGTATGAATGAATGTATGTACGTATATAAGTATGTATGTATGTATGTATGATGTATGTATGTATGTGTGTGTGGTGTGTGTGTGTGTGGGGGGGTGTGTGTGTGTGTCTGTGGTGTGTGTCTGTGGTGGGTGAGGGACGGCGGTAGTTCTATTAGTACCAAATACAGAAATGAAAGAATGAATCAGGGTGCCAGTGCAATAATAAGCAAAGCAGGAAAGAACAGCATCGAGACACCTCCGTTTCCGGCTCAGGTATTCGGCCTGCACGCGGGTATTACTACGCACATTACTACACTAGTTGCTACATTAGTTGCTACATTACCACATTACTACACACATACATGCTCCCTACATGCTCCCTACATACTCCCTACATACTCCCTACATACTCCCGTACACCTGCTACCTCCGCCGCCGACGCTCTGTACCAAGGTACGTGTAACTACTAGCAGCTATGTACAGAGTAGGCACTGTACCAAGTACATGTATGTGCCCAGGCCCCAACAGTCACGCCCCTGATCCTTGCGTCGCACAAAATGCTAACTAGCAAAATAACAAAACACAGCAGCTCAACAGCCCTGGAAGCGCCCAGCAGGGCATGGGCTGGGCCGGGGCCTGGGCCGGGCCTGAACCGTATCCAGCATCTCGTGCGTATTGGCTCTGGCCTGGCGTTGACCTGGCTGGTCGGGCGCCTCGCCAATCTTACTTGTTCGCCTTAAAAACTGCTGTCCGCCTGTTCGCCGGACTCTTTCCTGGCTGGTTATATATAAATGCTGGCGGATCCTTACTGCCATGTGTGTGTGCATACATACTTGTGCTCTGCGTTGCGCGAGCTCCGGCCGCGATCCCACGATGCTCTCCAAAACCACGACGTCCTATGCCTCAGGACAGCGCTTGGCGGGCAATCCGTGCCACGTTAGAAGCCTCTCGCGCGCGTCTTGTCCGTCGTAGGCCTCCCCCAAACACCAACCGATCCGCCTGCCATTCCAGCGACTGCTCGATGTATGCGCTAGAGTCGGTCCGTCTTGCGTGAGTGGGTTGCATGTGCAAAAGCAACAACAACAGCAACAACAACAACAACAACAACCGCACAGGCGTCATCGGTGTCGGTGGCGGTGGAGACATGAGTGGCCTTCACATCGGATGACGCTGGCGGAGGAAGCAGGAGGCAAGAAGCAGGAGCAGGAAGCTGGAAGTTGGCCTCCCGCCATACTCCTCCTAGCATACATACACACATACATACATAATACATACATACGTACATACATACATATCTGGACTTGATCTGTTTCCCCCCCTTATGGGTGACGGCAGAGCGCGGGATTGCAGCGGTGTGTTTGCCCGAGGACCACAAGATTGCCAATCGGGCCCGGAATGATCTCACGGGCCGGACTACTTGCTGGGGGGGATGGGGATGGCGCATTGACTGTCCGCCTCGCAATTTCCTGACAGTTCCCACAGCACATGGATGGCTTCAATGCGCATTCCACCAGCGGAAAAGTAAGGCGAGCAAACGAGAAGGGGAGGTGAGGCGAACGTAACGTGGCGTTTGTGGCGAACATGCACGGGCAAAGCTGCGTGTGCCGCGACAGCGCTACTACTGCCACCACCACCACCACCACCACCACCACTACTACTACTACTCCCGTATTCTATCCCACGTATTCCGTGCGAGCACTTGCTTTGCACTTGCATGCCAGCATTTCCTTCGGCAGTGTACGGAAGAACAAGGCAGGACGGACAGACAAGGACCGACAAGAAAAGTCGTCGTCGTCGTCGTCGTTGGTGGAGGCTGCGCCATTCCGATGCCCTTGTTCCGTACCCGCGGGAGTGAACGGAGTATGTGCGCGCGCGCGCACGCACGCACACACGCACACAGGGAACGCAAGGGCCCAATCTAATTAAGTATGTAGTTGTGCGATCTGCACTGCTTTGCTCTGCTCTGCTCTGCTCTGTGCCACCTGCTTTCGAGAGGAGGTGACACCGACAACAACAAACTTTTTTCCGTTTTTTTTTTTTTTTTCTTTCTTTCTTTCTTTTCTTTTCCAGAACTCTCAGGCTAAAAATGTCAGGCCTTGGTGGGGGGGAAAGCCCCATTCCACACACACACACACACACACACCACCCTCTCTCTCTCTCTGTCTGTGTGTGTGTCGTGTGCTGTGTCCTGTTGCATGCCTTCTGTC
The DNA here is from genome assembly GCA_021527025.2 of Geoglossum cookeanum. NCBI lineage: Eukaryota > Fungi > Ascomycota > Geoglossomycetes > Geoglossales > Geoglossaceae > Geoglossum > Geoglossum cookeanum. The sequence goes on from JAJDFF020000006.1 coordinate 149,432, forward strand.
CGTACGCACACTCCTCCTTCTCTTCGAGAAACTCGGCAAGTAGGGCTTTGAAGTTTTTTTTGGCTCATACACACCATGCGGCAATCACATACAATGCAATACAATCAATACAATGCAATACAATACAATGCATAACAATGCACACTACACTTTTTGCATACTCCATTGCTCGAGAACAAACCTTTCACGTCTCTGCTACTACCTAGTAGATTTTTTAACTCCCTTTGCAAACTACGGAACTGTGTGATCGTTGGAAGAGCGAGGCTTGTTCGGCGAGGTTGCCAGGGTCACTCACAACCACAACATACCTTCAATCCCACGACCATTGGCCTGCTGCTCTCGAGACACAGAGGCCACAAGACTACAGAGAACGGCGTTGTTTCTTACCTTTTTCTTTTTCCTTTTCTCTTTTTTTTTTTTTTTTTTGGTGTACTCCGGAACCTACGCCACAAGGTCCACATTAGGACTAGAGAGCAGAGGAATTGCCCGTACCTCTCCCATCCTAGGCTACAAACCAAACATCTGGAGGGGCATATCCGGTCAACCAGGGGCGGTGGTGACCACAACTCGAGCACACATAGGACTGCTTCGCAACACCGAACATATCGTTACACGAGTGTGAATTCTAATGTAACAGTTTATCCCCTTTGCCGTTAATCATGGCAGAGGGGCTATATTAAGCATCTGACCGATGACGGATGAAGGGATTGACCGCTGAGGAAGAAAAAGGGAGGGATATGTCCTAGTCGAAGAGCCCAAAGCCCATATCTTCATCCGATTCCTCCTTCTCTATAAGGGGTTAGTTAGTTAGCGCTCCGGTTCCGCCCCCGAAATGTAGGGCAATTGTGAACGTACCCTCTTCTTTTTCCTCTTCCTTCGCCGCTTCTGTTGGAGCTGCTCCACCCGCAGCACCACCAGTAGCAGGCGCTGCGGCGGCACCACCGCCAGAACCGACATTTAGTAGTAAATCCTTAACATCTTTGCCTTCTAGAGCCTGTGGTGTGTGCTGTAAGCTCGTGCTTTGAGGCGATTCCAATGCAAATCGAAGCGTTCCTTGCGTACCTTTGCGAACAGAGAGGTCCATATTGGCTCCACATCATCGATCTTGGCAGCTTTGATCAGAGTTTGCAGCTTATCGGCCTGTCCTGGAGCATTAGTTTTACAATCCCAAAAGCGCGTGCAGCGGCCCAGTCATGCGACATACGGTGATGTCCACTCCATCATCGGCGAGGATAAGCGCCGCGTAAGAGGTAGCGACTTCGGCGTTGGACATAGCCTCGACTAATATTAAATGGAAGGCAATGAATTTCTTGGAGGAGGAATAGACGATCAGTCTGTTTTTAACGTCTCTCGGAAGGGTAGGCTAGTGACCGGTTTGCCGTTGGGAATATTTAATTTCGTTGAGGGAGATCGGTTGTGGTCTGCCGAGCCTCAGGGTCGAATGCCCAATACCCTAGAGGCAGTCACACGGCTTACTAACTCTCGGCATATCGCTAATCGGCAGACTGTAACCCAGTCGGATGACACTGCCAAGACCGCCCCACCTGCACTTGACCCCGCCTCTAGAGAATTAAGAGAGTATACGTTAACTGCAACAGCCGCAGCCGCATCTCTCCTCCTACCATAGCCATTGGAAATTACCCTCGCTGATATGACGGACCCCCCTCCCGCCTCAACTCTACCAGACGGCGAGCAGCTCATCTTCGACCGTTTGCTTTCAATCAGAGACGAATTATGTCTCCTGAAACAGGATAAGTCGACCTATGTCAAGTCTCGCGATGTGATCTCGTTGCACGGCCAGGTCCTGGACCAGGTCCATAGGCTCAACGAGATACCGGCCGACAAGCCGCGTGAGCAAAATAGAGGTTCGTAGCATCCAGGTTCTAGCCATTGTCTCTCGCCACATACTACTTTTCGGTGCTCAAACTATCGTGATGTACATGCGACGTCGACCAACAGTAATTGGCCTTGGGGTTTCCCTTGTGAGCACTTTCGGTTTGCTAAGATTTACCTTGACGGTTTCTGTAGCCAAGGAATAGTTTGCTATGCCGCTCAACTCTACCACCCGTTGCAGATTGACGGCCTTCAACAAAATATTTACTAAGAACAAATAATACCTAAATAGTTGACAAAGTCTTGGATGATTGTTTTCAGCTTACCTCCCTCTTTTTCTTGACGATCGGAAGGAATAGCGAAGTGCCAGCTGTGTGCGTACATGATACTTTTCAGACTCCCATACATCCTCACTAGGTATACACTGACATTTTCGCGCAGTTACGCAACGAGCTCAACGGTCAAGGTACAAGACTGCCCGCACAGGCTCACCACTTCTAGGTACTGATGATTCCTAGCGTCTTCTGGATCACCTCGCCGAAGCTGCCCCCATGTTTTCTGATAAGGACCTCGAATCTATCAGTCGTACAGTCGAGCAGATGCATGACATCGTCCAGCGAGGAAAAGAGAATAACTACTCTCCACAGTTCTTAGCCTTGCTCGAGGGGAGGTTGAATGTGTGCCGAGATCAGCTCTCTCATCTCCATGAACACCTTTCAAACCTCTCACCAGAGCTTGCTCCAACACATGAAAAGTTGATCTCAATATTGAGGTCGATCGCAGCTGCAAACACAAGGAGAAATGTACGTCTCTGGGATGGATCTTAGCCTTCTTCAGGTCGCCTAACATCTTTCGAAGTTTCCGACCGCAGAGGTTAAAGCGTTCCAAAGCCAGCTTAAAGATATAGAAAACTCAAAAGTAGACGGAAGCTTTGTTGCTGCGGATGGTACCATTCCCGCCGGGCAGCAGATAGTAAATGAGCTACTGAGCCGGTGCCAGCAATGGGCGGAGTTGGTTTTAGAAAGGTAATAATCTGTGTTGTCTAGATTTCATGCGGGAGACCTTTTCTAATTTTCCACAGGCATGGGAAATTCGATGACGGATTTAAACCGACCTATGAGAAGCTTTGCGATATTCGAAACCAATTGGAGAAGCTTACTCTTACTCAAGCATGGTCCTTGCGAGAGACCGATCTCTTCAGCTTTCAGTGCGAACTTGATAAAATTGACGAAGCTAGGGTTAATGGAGAGTTTATAGACGAGCAGGGGAATACCGCTAATCTGTTCTGTCAAAGGGTATATGCTCCATTCTATATAAACCATGTCCCTCAGCTAACCGAGGTAGACTCTATTGTACCTTCTTCGGCGGGGCTATGCCTATATCTACAGTCTTATAGTGTCTTCGGAGCCAGTTTCCGAAGCCCTTTTACCGGTCTTTAACCAGCTTCAAACCCTGAGACGATGTCTAATTGAGGTCAAAAAATCCGGTGGTGTTTGCTCACCACGCGAACTTTACCCATATAGTATGAAAGTGTGTTTCGAACTAGGCCTTTGCACGGAATTCCCGCTAATAGATATCAGCTCAATTCGATCGATAGCATGCAGGTCAGTGGTATGTTCATGGTTGGTGAGGATATCCCAGAAGGTCAAGCAAGCGTCAAATCCCTGCTCGCAGAGTGCTTCGACCTCTGCCATGACCTAAAAGTGGAAGCGGAAGATAAGGGGCCGGATCCATAGTACGACGTTATGTCAGTTTCTCCTCGGTTGGGTTGTACTAATAGCAGTGACTGTAAATTCGGCGGCGGAGTTTCGGGCGGTAGCTTCTCTACCGCAAAGGGATGCCGCATATCGGCAACAACCAGGCCGGCATTGAGGGTCTTGATGAATTCAAGACGTACGTGATCCTATAGAATTACAGAGACTTCGAATACATATGCTTAGTAGCGCGATAGAGCCTGTCTTAAATATGTGATCAAGTACTCCATAGAACGGGTAGCCTCATGGAATCAATCACGTGCATACGCATCGCCATCGCGTCGCGAGCCTCTTGGCAACACATCACGTCTTGCGTCAACTAAAACTGCCTACTCCGACAGCCTCGCGGGTCTAAGACTTCTACTTTAAAGAAGCTGGAACGAATGACCTACCGGCAGGAGCGCCCATCACAGATCCTTCGGCGACCGTCTCTGGCAGCAATTTCCCAAAAGTCTTCAGGACCGTGATGCCCATGTAAGAGTTACAGGAATGATGAGGGTCCCTTGGGCAAACAACTTGCTAATTACCTCCCACAGCCCAGGTGATCAGCACCGAGATATCTCCAAGGCCGCAAATCCGTTCGAGGAAGCTAAGCCACGAATTTCCGAATTCACTGCCCAGGAGATCGCAACTCTTCAAAGTCGGTTAGAGAAGCAACTAGGTCCAGAGTACATATCGTCAAGACCAGGCGCATCCGGCCAGAAGGTGTATTACCTGGCAGGGGAGAAGTGCATCAATCTAGCGAACGAGGTCTTCGGCTTCAATGGATGGTCATCGTCTATACAGAACATCCAGATTGATTTTGTTGGTACAAGCTTAATAGCTAGGATGGGTTTCGGGCTGACATGGTGATGCAGGTCGACGAAAGTCCAACCTCTGGTAAAATAAGCCTTGGGCTTTCTGTAATCGTTCGCGTGACCTTAAGGGACGGGACATTCCATGAAGTCTGTCTTGCTCTACCCTATTCTCTTTGGCTACTAACAGGCGGCTTAGGATGTTGGCTATGGACACATCGAGAATTGCAAGGGCAAGGCTGCCGCGTTCGAAAAAGCGAAGAAGGAGGGAACAACCGATGCGCTGAAAAGAGCACTTCGAAACTTCGGAAATGTGCTTGGAAATTGTATATACGATAAGGACTATCTGACCAAAGTTTTGAAAGTCAAAGTAGCACCGGTATACGCTCTCGTATTCGAAATGAGATGCCGCTAACCTCTCGAATAGCCTAGATGGGATGTCGAAAATCTCCATAGACATGCGAGCGTTGCCCCTATTAAGAAAGAGTCGGATATTAAGAAGGAACCCGAAGTAGATCGCGGCAGTGACAGCACCGTAGTCGCTACCGATGATCCTGATGAATTCGGAGGTTTGCTGCTTCAGCAGTTCGTCAGTTACACCGCCTACTAACACTGGTGTAGGCTCCGATTTTGACGAAGCAGATTTCGGTGAAACTAACGGCTCCGAAGAAATAAACCCGGACGAAGTACTTCTCTCGGTAACCGCGACATCTAGGCGTCAGGAGTGTCAAAAACCTATTGATATGCAAAGTCGCCAGGCACTAAACAGCAAAATAGAACCTTCAACGGTCACTCAAGCGGTGGGTCAAGTTGTGAACGCCCCGGCAGCAAGGCAGCAGTACGGTAGGCCAGGGCCTCAACAGGGACACCAGCAAACCGCTCAGCAGGGATTTCAGCAGGGACCTCAGCAAGGGCGCCCCGCGATACCACAGCAACCACAGCAACCACAGACCCCTGGCCGTAGTCCCCAACGCGTGCCTAACGTCGCTGCCCAACAGCTACGTACAAGTCATCCACAAGGAAATCCTGCCCCTGCTCAGAGGGCTCAGCAGGCTCAAAGCCACCCTAATAGTAACTACACCAACCAACAGAATTTAGGCGTGGCCCAGAATCAAGGCGTTCAATCGCCGGTACAATACCAGCGAGGGCAGCAACCGAGCAACCCATCGTGTGGGGAGACTCTGCCTCAGGCAGCCCCACAAGGCCACAACCCTCCTGCAGCATTCTTTACCGCACGAGCGGCAGAGATGCTGCAGGGCGCTAACGCCGTTACACCGTCTAACATACCGACGTTCAATCCTCATGCGGAAAGCCCGTCTATTCGAAAGACAAGTGGTATTGATCATACGAAATCATTTCCAATAAACCGGCAACTGCTAGGGTCACAGAATGGGCCGTCGAACGCCCCACCAATAGCTCGAACAAATTTTGCAAATCCCCAGTTAGATGCAACACGGAAGATAGGTATGCCTAGCAACCCTAGCCCGATGCTGAATCGAAATTCATACAAGCCGCCGGGGCCTGCAATTGCCAAGCGGCACCCAGATATGGGCGGAATTGGGTAAGTCTCCACTCTCCAAGCAGCATACTCTATAGGTGCGTTCTAACAGCGGCCATTAAAGTAATTCAAATCAGCGGGCACCACTTGCTGAAGCATCGACCCACCAGCTCAACGCAGCTAAACGCATGAAGCTGGATAACCCGTAGGGGCGAGGGCCATGGGCCATTGACCGAATTTAGGGGGGATTTCCAGACTAGATTCTAGGTCGCATGCTCCACGTAGCTCGATTTAATAAAATTATGCGGCACGATTATTTTTTTTTTTACTCTACAAATGCATAACTTCACTCCTGCCCGCCGCCATCTAGCTCGTATCAACCAATCCAACCGAAGTTCTCAACATTCTTTTTTTTGTCCGGCGTAGACATTTCCGGGTTGACATCCTCACCCAGGGCGGTGAGGATGTTGGTAAGATCATCTGTCTGGTCATCTGGTTGGACATTTCGTCTATGCGTGCTAGGTAGGATAGCTGCACTTCCGTCTACAGCGGGCAGCTTTCGAGACGTCACAACCAGCTGCCGGGCGGATGTCTCGGTGGCCTGGGCCATCTGCTCAAAGTCTGGTGGGGGTGGGTGGATGGGTGAGGTCCGGTTGGGCTATCTGTTCTGGTTGGGTTAAGGTTGTAGTTGGTTGTGAGGGTTTCTAGTTGGGGCGAGTACTTATGGATAACACACACACACGGGGGTTTGTTTATCCTTCCACCTTAGGTTTTTAACATAATAACTATGTACTGTATGCATTGGTGAGCTATTCCATCACCAAGCCATCACAATCATCGCAACCATTATCTGCAGCAGTACGAGTCACGCATTACAAGAATATGGTCGGGGCAATGGACTCCATTCTTATAGTAAAAGCCCAGGATCGGGGGTGGAGCCGTATGTTCATATTCCTATATATTGTTAGAGTAAGAGCCCAGGATCGGGGTGCACTCATATTCTTATAGCGCGAGATTCTTGCAACGCTGTATACATGATGTGTTGTTGCCCCAGCAACCCCCTTAGGGTTACCCTCGCTGCAAGCCAACCTGGCTAGCAACAGGCCCGCATTGTGTTACAAGGAATAAAACAAATCTATTATTGCCGTAGTTGCTACTGCTATGGCCACTAGATCAATGGCTGTAGACTCCATTTGACTGGGTAGCCGGCACCGCCGCAGACAATGGTTGCGATGATTGTGAGGGGTCGTTACCGTCTTACCTAATCCATCACACACACACACACACTCTCTCTCTCTCTCTCTAAGGGGCTATATAAAACCGTACACAAGAGCAATCATTACCAAGTCCCTTTTTAAAATCAGCCCCAAGGTCCGATTTTAAAGTTCACATCTGACTTTGTAAAATTATGTACAAAAATCTCTCTGTGGGAGTTTTGGTTGAACCTTATGCCCCTTACTTAGCCCCAGTTAAAAAACGCTCTACTTGTCCCCTACATTATTCTCCCAAATTTACCCCCACATGGATATGGAGAAAAAAAAAAAAAAAAAAAGAACTCTTCTTTTCTTGCTGCTTTTTGACTGGGGGGGTTTTTTTTTTTTTTTTTTTTTTTTTTTTTTTTTTTTGTTGGAAAATTTGAAAGCAAGTAAGGTCAGCCCTCGTGCGAACAGACAGATTAGGTAAGACGGTAATAAATAGCCTTTGTAGTTAACTTTAGTTAAATGTTAGTAGTAGTGCTCGCCAACCCCCCAACAAGATACCGATGACGCCATAAAATCTAAACCCAAATCTTCCAGCCCCAAAAACCCCAACAACCTCAACAACTCTGCGCTTAACAACTCGCCCTGCCGTGCCGGAGATGGATCAACCGGCGCGATGCGGGAGAGGACGAACGGGAGAAGGGGTGGAAGACGAAGAAATACCCTTTTTCACCCCACCAGAGTCCTATGCTATCATAACAGAGGGCATCTACCGCTGTGCCTGTATGCTCCCTCTCCCCTTCTCTCCTCTCTTCTCCCTCTCCCACAACGCATATAGCAACTACTAACACAACCACCTCTGGGTTTGGGGGGAGGGAGGGGAGTCTAGCCGTCGAATTCCCCAATCTACCCTTTCTAAAAACGTAACCCCCTCCCCTCCCCTTTCTCCCCTCTTTTCCCCTTCAATATAAAAAAAAAAAGAGAAAAGAAAAAAACACCAACAAACCCCCCCCCCCTCCCTTCCCTCCCAAAAAAAAAAAAAACAAAACAAAAATCCTCACCGCCAAAAAAAAAAAAAAAACTTGCAGACTAAACCTCCAAACAATCCTCACGCTCACGCCGGAAAACCCCACCAAACCGCTCCAAACCCTCACCTCGCCGCCCTACTCCACCCGCCTGATGCACACTCCGCCGCTGCACCCGTCGCCCGAGAGCTGGACTGTGCACCACGCAACGACCCTGCGCACCCTGCGCGAGTCCCTGAGGTTGCTGCTGGGCGAGGAGAGAAGGCCCATCTTGGTGGTGGATCCAGGGGGCCTGTTTTGTGGCGTTATTAGGCGCTGGATGGGCTGGAATTATACAAGTGTCGTGCTGGAGTAGTGAGTGCTTTTTTTTTTTTTTTTTCTGGACAACACAACTCTATACGATTGGTACCGAGAGAGGACGTTGCTAACGGAGAATCTCTTTTCCCCTTTTTTTTTTATTACAGTCGAAGCTTTGCTGGGAGTAAGGCTCGGTATGCATATGAAGAATTTCTAGAAAACGTCGATGTCAAGGGCTTGCGTGCCTCGGATGAGGAACACAAGGAGGAAGGTGAAGGTTTTTAGATGCCAACAACAAATACACATGTCACGCCTCACGCCCCATGCACACTATCATATTCAGGGATAAGCAAAGCACAATATATTCAATAGACTTTAGATTGCCCTAACACTATATAAATCTCCGCCTCGGGCAATCTCTCCGAAGTCTATTTAGCATGTCTAACTTCCCTCTCCTGAACTAATTCCGCCCTCCAGAGTTCCATCACTTCCCCTTCCTTCCCCCCCCCCACTGATGTCTCTCCATGGCGGAAATCTCAGAGAACAAACCCCCCCCCCCTTCCCGACTGTTGCCGATAGAACACCGGCCTAATGGCTGGCAGGTATCAGTTTTATTATCTATAAAGAGCACTTGTCGCGAGAACATTACATCGGAAGATGAACACAGCTCCCGACGTTAATTCAGCGGCTTTTACCCCTGAACGCCGTTTCGCCAATGGGCCCCTTCATGAGTAAAGAGGCAAAAAATGGGCAGCCACGCTATATGCAGGAAAGATGCAAATGTGAGAAGAGGCTGCATCCACTAAATGAAACCACGACTTGACCGGAATGTAAATCGTCGGGGCCATATTATGGCCTGAGCCCACTGTGGAAAACCAGACTTTAGGCACAAAACGACGCAGTCTATTTGCCGTCCTCCCCAACTTCAGGCTGGTGTGATTGGGGTTGGGTCGGGGGTTGTTGAGCGGATACGTGAGGACCGGTGGGCGGGGGAGGGCCATAGTTGCCACCCGGACCGCCGCGATGCTGATAATGAGGATGGTGTGGGCTAGTTCCAAACTGTGGCTGCTGAGGGTGCGGATAGCCTCTCTGAATGATGGGAACTATTTGACTGTTAGTTTTTGATATATTAGACATGGGAACACTACTCACTCTGCCCTGGCTGAGGCGCATATATTGGTTGAACGTGCTGTCCGGGACTCATCCCTATCATCATCATCTGCTGTGGCGGTTGCCCTTGTTGGGATCCTTGGTGCATCATTATCGGAGCGCCCCTACCAGGGCTCGGATACCCGGTTGATCCTGGAGGGGGTGGTGGTCCGTGCTGAGGGTATGCATGAACCTGACCCGGTGAGTACATCTGCATCTGCTGTCCGAATGGGACATGGGGAATCATGAAAGGTCCGCCAGAATGACTATGAGTTGCCATCATCGGAGCACCAACTTGGCCACCTTGCTGCGGGGCGAATTGCGGGACACTCGGGTATTGCCCGAACATTTGGGGACCATTGGGGCCAATGGCATATGGGACATGCTGGCCATACATGAGCTGGGCACGCGGTTGCATTGGGGATGGGTAAGCGAGGTTTGCGGGCTGTAGGTGGGGTGAGGGTAGCACTGATGGGGGTGATGAAACATGGATCCGATGGTCGTCAAAATGTGGAGCAGGGCCGACTGGGTGATGGTGTTGCTGGGCATGGAGGTGATGCTGCGATTGAGCTGGCACCTGGGGTGGCGGTACGCTCTGGCCACCATGTTGGAGATGGAACGGAAGCTGGTGCTGGTGAGGTAATTGGGGGTTTGCGTGGGATGGTTGTGGTGAGGATATAATAGGTTGGGTTGAGAACGTGACCTTGTCAAACATCTCTGTATAGCTCTTGTCCTTGTTTTCTTCTGTGACGTCCCACGTGGGCGGTGTGTTATAGGCCGGTTTAATGACCCAACTATATGCTCCACGACGGTCGGGGGATTTATCATCCTCTTTGGCGAGATCAGCTTCTCTCCGAGCTCGCTTGATGGGGTTGAAGAAGTCATTGATGGATGGTCGTTCAGACGCGGGCAGTGGCTTCCTCGTCCCAAAGAAGTTGAGAGGGGTAGATACTCTAGAGGCTGGTGGGGTCGGATTGATGGGCCGCGGGCTTGATGCTGCACTGGTTGAATTTCCTGTGGGGGTAAACGACATAGGTCGAAACTCTAGGGCCTTTGCATTGAATTTCGTTGACAATGCTGAAGTAGGTGTCGGGACACCGCTGCTCTTGTGTGCACTATTAATATCGGCGGTACTGATAGCAGGCCCAGTCGGGGGAAGGCGAGCCTCTGGAATCGGTACAGGAGAAGGGACACCAGACAAGGGCGTACCAACTTTATTCTGGAGCTGAATGTTAGCTAAGCGATGACTTAGGCCAGGCCCAGGGCGCCCAGCAGCATGGACGGGAATATTTTGGCCCTGGAGGGATCTCTCGACCCTCATGGTTTGTGTATTGTAGGGGGCCTGCTGAGGGAAGCCCGGTTTGCCCCGAGTAAAGTTCTGCCGGTCGGGTAGTGCGTGTGCGGGAGAACCACCAGTATCGTACTTGGGAGCAGCCAACGGCCGCTGTGTCCTCTGTTCAGTGAGGGCGGTTGTAGATTTTCCATTAGCGGTGTTATTTTGAGATTTCTCTTCAGCAGCCTTTCGTGCCCGTTCCATGATTTCCTCCTGCTTATTTTTATCCTTGGCGAGAATCGGAATCAAGTCTTTTGGTACCGGGGTATTAAGCTTGAAATTCTGAGAGAACTTCATCAAATCGTTAAGTTTTATATCCTTATCATGCTTAGCTTGATTCCGGCGACGCTCCTGGAACCGCATCTTTTCCTGATTGGCAAACTGCCTAAAGGCGTCCCTAACTTCATTTTCAACGTTACCCACTCCAGTGCCAGAAACCGTAGGTTTGGGTTTCGGGGAGGATGTGCCGCTAGCCCCGAGTGAAGGACCTGGCTGTGATTGGTTCACGGTTGATTCATTGAGTCCTTTGATAGCTGGTACTGCATTTGGGCTTGGTGTTGTCGACTCAGCTGGTGGCGCAGCTGGATTTTGAGCGGTTCTAGCCGGAGCCGCCTTCGCCTGTTCCATCTGAGAAGGAGGAGGAGGAGTCTGTCGTCGTGGCGTTTGGCCTATTGATTTCTCTAGCGGCGCCCGGCTCGTAGTTGTTTCGGGACGGGCTAGTTGAGAAGAGATTATCGCGGGATCAACGGGGGCCCCAGGAACGGTGGGCTGGCCTGTTGGTGGTCTCCTCGCAGGTGGTGTATATTTGCTTGCTTGACCAGGCTGTAGAGGAGGAAAATTTGAGGTTTTGCGCTGTACTCCACTATATCTTGTAGCGAAAGTTAGTATTCACTAGGGGAGTGCGCTCCATAGCCGAACTCACTTGTCTTCTTCGTCCATACCACTATCGTCTCCAAGGATAAGGCCGCGCTCCTCAGCGACATGAGAATTCAAAGCACTAGCACCTTCAATCTCACGAGCGATTCTCTCAGCAGCCGCTAGGCGCTGTTTGTAAAGCGGATTTGTACGATCGATAGTTGTTGTGTACAGGTTTTCGTCATAGTCACTCTTCACACCATAGAGGCGCTCATTGGCTTCGAATTGATCCCACTCGGTACCTCGATTAGGTGACTTGGCTTTCGCAGTGCCTTCAAGGGAGAGATCGGCATCCGCATCTTCGCCGGGAACCCAGGGCTGTAGATCGCGCTGCCGTACAGCAGCGTTACCACCGATGTCTGAATCAATTCGGAAAGTTGATGACACCCCTGCCCCCAAGTTAGAGAATGGTCTGTCCAAATGATTAATTCGTACATACCATTCTGAGGTCTTGACGCCACATCATTGAAAACGACAGCCTCGACAGAGAGGTCTACCACATCTCTTATTTCAAATATCATGACATGCTCTGCACCCGTCCCGATGTAGCCTGAGGCCGAACCCCCCAACCCATTTGACTGTTCGTTGCCACCGGCTGGCTTTAGATGCTTCACCATCTTGAGAACATAGGCCGGCTCATTGGACTCAGAAGACCCAGAAAATATCCCAGTATATTTTTCGCCATTCTTGACCGTGACTACTGCGTGACGCCCCTGTAGAAAAGGATGTCAGCTTAAGCTACTCGTAGAGACAATATACACCCTAAATTGCCGAATCCCTGCGGAGGGAATGGCACTATCCTCTCAATAGGGTTACAGTATGCGATCACGCTTACAGGTTACAATTGGTAAGGACGGGGAACATACAAGGAAATTTGCCATCAGGAATAGTAGCCGATCATTTGCATGTCGGTCTGGCGTATTCGTCTCTTTCACATTAGCGATTGGCGTCTTTGGTACGCCACCCTTCGGTTGGTTCATCGACCCGTTCTGTTGATTGTAATTCGAGGATCTTTGTGTGACCATATTCGTGGCAGCCCAAGCTTTTGGGGTTGAACCGCGCCTATTACGCCAAAGAGGAGTAGTTGTTAGCTTGTAAGGCACCATTACTGAGTACGTCGTGATATCAAGCAATGATGAGAACTAGTAAAGTAGAAGAGCTACAACAGCTCAGGCAATCTCCAACAGGTAAAAGCGAAGACTGGGGGGGGGAAGTGCAGGGAACGACAGATTTTACATAAACTCTAAGGCCGAAACGGATGGCTTGAAAAATATCCGAACCCAAACCGGTGAATGGGACCATCAAAGTGATGGCACTTGGGGCTGGTATAACTCTCAAGACCTGCACGGTGGGCAGAAGTGGCTCTTACCTCTGTGTTGTATCCATTGGAATTCCGGATTGCCTCCGGTTCCCAGTATCTTGCCTGGTACCTGTCGTCATTTTAAACTGTGATCTGCCATTTCCAGTAACCGAAGTGTTGGAAGGAGATGCAGATGGAGAATTAGAAGTTGCGGTGGCACCGTTGGCAGCGGCCATGGCCGTAGAAGCCATTACTGCTACAGGGTGGTGTTAAAAGGTGTGCAAGGCCTTAACCAGCCACGAAGAGGACGCTCGTGGAGCGTGACACAAGGAGAGCTTGTGCGCTCGCGCGACAAGTGATGCAATGTTGAAGTATGAGTGCTCGGTCGATTGAGTCGTTACTCGGAATCGTTGATACACGATGGTTGGAAACTGGGGAGAAGTTAGTTGGGAATTGAAGAGGAGCAGACCAGCAAGCACGTTGCAGGTCCACTGCATCGAATTACCCAAACCGGAACTCCGCAGAAATTACAAGCGACAGCCAGGAACTTTAGTGAACTTTCCCTTTCTGGAAATAGTAGCTGGTGAACGGTGAATGCGGGTTTTCGTTGAGAAAGGAAGTGCAAGAATGATGACGACGACGGGAAGACGAAGAGCGGAGCGGAAAAGAGGACGGCAGGAGGAGGCGTGCAGAGTGCAGAGTGCAGACCGAGGACGCTCTTGGCCGGGCTTGGGGTCGGGTTGGGTTTCGTTCCGGAGGATGAGGGGAGATGTGAAGGTAAGTCGTCGTTGGGCGTCTGTTGTTGAAAAAGAAAAAGAAAAGGTCAGGATCAGGATGCACAGGCACGCAAGTGCGCACGATGCACCGATCTCAGTGCTTACGAGAAGAGCAGCGGCAGCAGCAGCAGAGCAGCAGAGCAGCAGCCGCAGGGCAGGAAGTCTCAGTGTTTCCCGTGTCCGGAGGAAGTTTCATCAAGAGAGAGGACTAAGCACGAAACGGACGGGGAGGGCTAAGCCGACTTGCTGTGCGTATTACTTTGGGCGGACGAGCCAGGACCGATCTGGCCTGGGGGTTGGTGCTGGGTTGGGCTGGGTTGGGATGCCTCGATCAATTGGCGTGGGCGATTCAGCGGGCGATTGATTCAGCGGTGCTGCTGCTGCTACTACTGCTGCTACTGCTGCTACTGCTGGCGGAGGCTGGGGCTGGGGCGTCCAATGAGAGGCTCAGCAGAGCGTGATCGCCTCAGGCCCTTTTTTCGTCATCCGTTTCCACTCTCCTGCTTCTCCTGCTTCTCCTGCTGCTTCTCTGGCTTCTGTTCCCGTCGCCCACTGTATCTTGTATTTTGTATTTTGTATATTGTATATGTACACTTGGGATCGCAGGCGACAGTCACACCGTGAAACTTCTCTGCACACACCTGTAGCTCCACACAGCATTTCCCTCGGGCAGCCTACACCTGCACGTATCCAGTCGCCTGGAGGCTATAGTTACCCTCGTCCCATGGCACACGCCCCACCAACCCAACAGGAGAGGGAGGGTGATTGCGTGTGGATAGGGAGTACGGAGCACATACAAAGCGTATTGTATATACAAGTACAAAATCCCAGCACCACACCGGCCCACTCGCCTCACACCCGCCGCGGTTCTCTGTACCGTATCTACTATACATATTCCTATGCCATACCCTCCATGCCGTGTCGGACTCGCACTGCGAGACTTTTCTGGACTCTACTCCCACGGCGCGCTCTCCTCACGATCCCTATTTTTGCCGTCAGCTGGGAGAGGAGTGTTGTGTTGTGTGGCACACCTCGCACCGTACCTACATGCGCCACCTCTTGCCCCCGCGTGACGCGATTCCAGTGTTTCACACTGAGCGCTGATGAGCCCGCGCGCGCCATCGCAGCTCTTCACTGTCTGTATGTGCTCCCATACGCTGACCTTCGACCTTCCAGGCTTTGGCTGGTCGCCGTGTGCGCCAGCAGCACAGTGCATTCAGCCCCTTCTGCACTGGATCGCTGGATGACTGGACGACGGCCTGTTGCCGCGCGCGGAAATGGCCGGCTCAGAAAACGAAGGGCCAGAGGCACAGCAGCCAGCGGCCAGATGCCACAGGCCTGCCAGACCTGCCAGACCTGCCAGAAGACCTGCCAACGACCTGCCAGCCAGCCTGCCTCGATCACCCTAGATCACCCTGCCCTTCACCCTCCACCACCACCACCATCACTTTATAGTTCTCCTGCACACATGCCCTACTCCGTACAGAGCACAACTCACATCATAACTACACGGTACTATGTTACGTAGCACGCAGCCAAGCCAAGCCCACGCCCTGTCAACCCGACTCGTCAAAAAACCCCGTGCCTGTCATACATTCAGACCGCCGTCCTCCAGAATACCCCGTAACACCAACGAGCACAGAGCACAATAGTCCCCTCCGTTCCGACGTATTCACTTTCCTGTCCCTGGCTGAACCCCCAACCTCAACCACCGACCCGCCGATAATTCTAATTGCAAATCCCCTGCCAGATCCATCGACTGCAACGTACTGTTTTGTCCGCGCAACGAGCGACCGCGGCCGAAGGCCAGAGCCAATATGCAGGCGCCCTCAAATCCCCAGCGATCGCTCCAGAGGAGAGCGCCAGATTCCAACATGCCGCCCAAACCGCCACAGGCGTCAAATGTTGGTGCTGATGCGGCTCAAGGGCCCAGCACACGCAATTCATCCGGGTCCAACAGGTCTCCTGCCTTCAGGAGGCAGAATGTGAGTTCCATTTCATCGCTTTGTTATCAGTTCGGGGGCAAATCTCTACTGCGTAACCGCGTATCTTTCGCTCCTGATCCCCGCAACGCCTGACATAACCACCAAGATGAGAACCACCGCTAATATTTACCCACACAAGTCGGGCCAACAGCTTTCGCAGATCGAGAAGAGTGTGACGCATCTTCTTGTTGCGACCAAGCAGCTCCTCGAAACTCTCACCCAGTGGTCACGACAAACTGCTACGGAGGCCGAAGTCTCGGATGTCTATGTGCGCCTGGGTTATGAGTTCAATATTGCATGCAGGGCATTTACTGCAATAGGTGTCGAGACTGCGGATCTAGGGAATGTGCCAGACTCGCTGCGAAGTGTGCTTGAGGAAACGCTTAGCCAGGAAGCCTCGCCAAAGAGCCTAGATCAATACCTTCCGCACATACGAGACATCATTATAAATCTCCTGCATGGACTCAAGAGGAAACAGCAAAAGCTGCGCGAGAAGCAGAGCAGAGAAGCAGGCCCTCCCAATGGGATACCAGCGAGGAATGATAGCATGGGGAGTGTTGGTAGCACTGGTAGCGGACTAACACAAATGTTAGATGACATACCTTCCCAGTATCCTAGCGGAGGGACATCGCAGTCGTTTGGTAGAGGATTTAGCAAAGAGGGCCCCCCCGCAGCAGATGAGCCAGGCATCCCGCCTCGGAATTCGTCAGTCGCCGGCGGTAGATCTTCTCCATCGCGCCAAGATCCTTCACAGTCGAGGAGTACTCACAACTCAGGCCGGAGCCCTCCATCGAATCGAGAAACTCAACTCTCACGCCATACTTCATCATCTTCCATGTCAAGTAGCACCATGCAGAGTATTCCCGTCCTAGGGCCTCAAGAGCCCCTCCCTCCAAAACCCTACGCATCAAGCCAGCATGCCGCCCCATTTCCGCCGCCTCCACCACCACCGCCGCCACCTAAGCAGGATGCACTAACAGCCCTACAGCGGGGTGGAGATCTTGAAAGGCGAGCCTCCAGACGATACTCAGCATATCAGATCTCCAAGCATTTCGGGGTCTCACCAACGGGCGTACCAACAATACCATCCTCTCAAAACACGCCAGTACCAAACAGAGGTCGTGATGCGCGTGAATCAATGAACGCAGTCAGGATAAGAGGATCGTTATTGCACAGCCGGCAGAAATCTACAACCCGCCTTGCTACGGAAGGCTCCTCTAACGGCGAGAACGCTATATCAAGTCGCATATCCGAAGAAAGCTTCCAAAGTAGCACCGCCCCAACTCCTCAGACCCCCGAAGAGATCCAAGGAGGTGGTGCCTCTACTACAAAATCTTCAGAAAAGGGACGTCGGCCTTCAGAAGCTAGTAAGAGCTCAAGAGAAACTTCAACTGTTGGTTCAGTAGCCAATGGTGAGGCGGTCGGAGGGCTTCATGCTGCGGATACGCGCAACGGCAATGCCTATGAGGGGGAACGGTCACCGCAAAAACCGTCCCCGGGAGAGGGATCTGCTTCCGAAGACGAACCACAAGGGAATCATAGCACAGCCGTGTCCTCATCTCCCAGCCAGTCACGGCAGTTTGTGCCAGAGCAGTCTCCCGAGCCGGGAAAGGAGCTAACACTTTTCTTGCAGTACAAAAGCAAGATCAAGAAGTTTGTTCTTCCAGATGGGCTAAACGAACTCTCTATTGCGAGGCTACAACTCGCATTTATCGAGAAGTTTGCTTGGAATACGCACAGTAACGGAAACGACTTGCCAGAGATATATATTCAGGACCCTGTCTCTGGCGTGCGTCACGAACTAGAGGACCTGAGTGACGTAAAGGATCGGTCAGTACTAGTCCTCAACGTGGAAGTCCTGGACGAGGTGAAGAGGCACATCGATGAAGGGCTTGGTGGACTAAAAAAGATTGTTGAAGGCGTTCGAAATGTGGTAGATGGACAACAGTTGATGATTCAGAGAGTTTCGGACAGGCAACAGGAGGTCGCAAAGGACATGGCAGCCTTGGCTATCGCACCAGTATCGCCTCCACCCCAGCAAGTCCAAGCTGGCACTAAAGCCCCGAATGGAACTCGGATATCGGGATCCGGTGTCGGCAATGCCGCTCAATTGAACGAGATAAAGAGCCTTCGTCGAGATCTTGCTGTCATGCGGCAGACTTATTCCAGCTTTGTGTCTGATATCGAAACTTCAATGTCTGCGATTAGGCAGAAAGCTAGCTCTGTCAAGGCCGTGGCTATCAAAGCAGCAGTTCCTGAGCTAGGCGGAGAAAGCGGAAGAGCCTATGTTAATGCCGGTAAGAAAACTCTCGGTGACGATTCCGATCGACTAGTTGCTCGCGTCGACGACCTCCAGGATATCGTCGAAGACCTCCGAAAAGATGTCGTTAGCAGAGGAGTTCGTCCTCTACCGCGCCAACTCGAGGACGTAGGTCGGGATATCTCGCTGGCTACTGCGGAGCTAAAGAAAATGCAAGAATACCTGAAAAGGGAGAAACCCATTTGGACCAAGATTTGGGAGAAGGAGCTGGAGCTCGTGTGTACTGACCGGGACCTCCTAACAATGCAAGAGGATCTAGCCGCCGACCTAGAGGATGACCTAGAGAAGGCCACACAGACTTTTGCATTGGTCGAGCAGTGTACAAAGGAGCAACTGAAGGATGGGCAAGGAACTGCTCCCAGATCTGTGTCGCGGGGCTTAAGCGCTATACCTCTTGACGTCACGATCGATCCTCGTATGGCGAAAGAGGGCGTTCTTGGGGAAGTCCGGGCATTGCAGCCGAACCATGAAAATCGATTAGAAGCGATTGAGAGAGCCGAGAAACTAAGACAGAAAGAACTAGAGTCGAGAAGAGGCGGTGAGTTTCAGAAGGAGTTGGGCAGCTTTGTCGAAGAGGGGAAGCTAAAGAAGAGTGGTGGCGTCGAGGAGGCTGAACGATTAAGAAAGGCAAAGGACGATAGGATTAGGAGAGAGGTCTGGGAGAAGCAGAATGCCAAAACCCTTGCCAAGGAACCGGAAACCACGGCTCCGGACAAAGGAGCAGACGGGAAGAAATCGAAGTCGCCCGAGATGACGTTTTTACACGAACCTGACTTCTCGCCCATAAGTTCAGAGGGCAACCCATCGTGAACGCGTTGGCCTGCTGCTGACACCACGATATATCGCTTGCAGATATTTACAGGTAGAAGGGTGTAGCTGGTGCTTATTGTTCTATACTAGGATATATAATGTTCTCCTACTCGTCTTTGTTTCTCGTCGAGCACTCTCCCTCCCCTTCCCTTTTATTCCCAAGGGACGACAGAATTGAGCCGTCTCATTGTGAACCAACAGCCGGTCTCTCTTCCCCCCCCCCTTCTCCCCAAAGCGATTGAGCGAATTGAAAGACTTGTCGCACCGTCCACCCTATGTGTTGCGAGGCAAGCAAGCGGGTGTTCCCCTTCCCCCACCCGCCCCCCTTTTTTTTTATAAGTAAAGCTACAACACGTCCCAAGGATCTAATGAGGCAGACAATGCGAAGCATATCCCGCTGTATATGTACAGTGGAATAGCGGGGTTTCGCGCGGGATGAAGGACCAGAAACGGGGGATGGGCAGCACCTTTGAAATATAGCATGGAAGCACCTCCCCGAAAAACACTTTAGTTTTTCCAATCGATCGAAAGAGTGCCAAGAACCCCAATGGGAAGCACATACTCCCTAATCTACATTCCTCGTATGTTATTATGTGTGTGTGCATGTGTACAGTACATACCGATTTGCACTAGCACGATGTCGTTTTTCACCTGTATGTGTATGTATGTATGCACGGGAGAGTTTTTTACATGCAACCAACTCCGGCCAACTATACCAACTATATACCAACTACACCAACCAAAGAAACCAAATAAATTAATAAATAAATAAATAAACAAAACTCGAAAAAAAAACCCCCCAGATCACATCACTTGAATATATATAGAACCCCATAATAATAAATAACAATAATAATAACAACGACCCAAAATCACATGACCCATCCCTTCCCCATTCTCAAAAATACAGTACACCAGTACATACATACATATATATAAACCCCATCCCCCCCCCATACAAAAAAAAAACCCAAGATCCTCAACCCAAACGCGCAGCCTTCCCTCTTGAAACCCCCAAGCTGCCGCATTTTTGACCGAGCGACCGAGATTGAAAAAAAAAAAAAAATAAAAAAGGGCCATTTCTCAAATCCCTCTTTTTTTTCCTTTTATTCTTTTTTTTTTTCTCCAAGAAAAAAGGGGGTTCGCTATTGGCGTACATATATATATATTATATTATATTATATTATATTATTATATTTCGTTAATTTAAACTTTGTAAATTTGGAAATCTTTTTTCTTATTATTTTTCTTTTTTGGCGGAAGGGGAGAGGGGGGAGGGGGGAGGGGGGTGGAAAAGCGGATTGTTTCAGCTTTGCTCGAGGTAAAATTTTTAAAAAAGACTGATTGGGTTGGGTTTCTTGAATGTTCAACGAGAGGGGCGTCATTGTGCCCCTTGTTGCCCGTCCAAAAAAATTTGTCGTTTCAAGCATGTGCCGTTAACGGGGGCTGGGATGCTTTTCCGCTCGTCTACTAGTAGGAGATGGTCACTGTGTTTACTGCACTATCAATATATATATCATTGACTTCTCATTCTTCTCCCGGGGGAGAGCACTTCCAACCACGCAAAACCCGGATAAGGAATAAACTCCTTGTCAGCATCCATCGCTGTAGTCATTGATATCCAGACTATGCATAATAAACCCAATGCTATGGCTTTCAAAATGAAAATAATAAGATGCTCAGGGATTTTTCATATACTCCATGCTCGCATAGACACCGTAGAGTGATCACCGACGGTAATACAAAGAGTGCGGGGGGATGGAACCATAACTATAGGGTTGCCGAGTGAAAAATGCATACTAGAGGGATAGGTATTTTAATGAAGTTTGGTGGAAACATCTATAAAGAGAATGGCAGGTGGACGTCTGCAAGTCGAGAGAGTAACTATTAAGAACTAGCTCGGGATGAGGGCAAATGAATCTCGCGGCGGTATGGCCCTGTTGACGTTCACATCCTCCTCACACCGATCGGACTCAATAGAGTCGAAGGCATGCCTGAGTTCCCAGTCTGATTGTATCCATCGGTAACTCCGGTTGTCAAGGACCTGGTTGGCATTGATAGTAACGAGTCTGCCCTCTCGAAGACCGTACCGCTGAAAATGCCGTAGGTGTTCTGTGCCATAGGCATTGAAGGAACTGTTGCTTGGACAGCGGGGCCGAGCGCTGCACTAAGAGGGGTAGCAGGAAGGGGAGTAACGTAGGGGCTCGCCGGAGATGTCGCAGAGACAGGGTTATTAACACTATTAGGATTTGATCCAATAGGGACTGCCAGCGGTTGCTGGTATTGTGGTGCGGCCAAGTATTTCCAAGGCGATGTCTCAATGAGAATACCACACTCCTTCACTAGCCGTTGGACCTGACGGAGGATAAGAAGTATCTCATTCGGGATAAGAGACATTGACCGTGCTTCTTTGACCCGAAGGGCCAAGTCGACGAAAGACTATGAAAGCCGTCAAAATTAATATCTTTAGGGAGCATCAAGAATTGCCACAGGGTCACGATCTTAGGGTTGCGCCGTACCTTGACAAATGAGTTACAGAGTTCCCAGAACGCTCTCTGTCCCCTAATACCTGGCTCCCTCAGTTTGATGGTGGACAATCGAGCCTTCAGCTCCCTGCCTCTTTCCATAGCAATCAAGCATAACTGATTAAGAGCAGTCCAAAGTTGGTCAAGCTCTGCTTTCCCCTCCTGGTTTCTATTTTGTATAACGGACCCTATGAAGAACTCGCTAATAGCGGGCAAAGAAGTGAGAGCCTTGTCAGTAGCAGACCCGAGTACCAGGAAGATCCTTTCGAAAAGCCGTTCTTCCTCAGGATCGTCAATGCCCTGCATAGTGTTTGTTCTCGAGTGCGGTTGGCTTGATGGTACTTGAAATGTTTCGCCTGACCTTGGTGTGTTCGCTACGCTATTGGAGTTGAGTGGGACGGGAAGCATCACGTTGATGTTGGTGATGGGAATGCCTGGCGCTTCGGTCATGGTTGCGCTCCTCATCCTGCCCGGGTGTGTAAGGATGGGTTTCGGTATAGCGGCTCGAGGCCGGATCGTCCCCTCCAGGTCATTATTGCTAGGCGGGCTCTTCCTTCGGTATGTCGTTGCCAGGCTAATACAAGCGTTACGAACCTCCAGCAAGCTTCCATATACCAATAGTAGCAGCGTACGGACGTATCTCTGATCACCATGCAAGATGATCTTGCTGACGTTCCGTTGAAGTAGCAAGCCGACGTGTTGATACGCTATCACACAGGTAACGCAAGCTCTCCTTACTCCTTCATTTGACCGGTTGACCGCGTCATCGTCCTCCTCAGCGTAGTTATCGTATTTGTGTAGCTCCCGATCTAACTCTTCAACATGGGTGGCTGCGTTATAAAAAACTCTCTCTAGACTGCTTCGCTTGGAGTTCACGTCCCTCACGACGGTGATAAGATTCGAAATATGTGGATGCACCTGAAATAGAGCGTACAGAATTCCCTTGGCACCCTCTACAACAGCATCCGGAGAGTTGGACTCGCGCTTATATTCTGGTAGGCTCGATAAGCGCCGCACATAGTGTCCCTTGTGTCGTTCCACTTCTGTAGGGCTCACTGGGCTCGATGAGCTGTTTCCACCGCTACCATTACTGTTGCGAGAGTTGCCCTGCATGAGTGACCCGTGGCTAAGGCCACGGTAGTGACTGAGCCGAGCTAACCGCCCTTCATCGACCGTCCCCAGGTCCGAGGTCTTTCGTGTAATGATTCCCATTCTCTTTTGACGGTTAGCGCGGTTTGCTTGTAGGATGCTCTCACTGTTGCTGCGTAGGCGCTCATTCCCGTTTGCTATAGGGGCGAGTCCCGGGCGACGGAATGCTGAGGATTGCTGGGATAGGATACGGGCATGAGATCGCTGTGGAACTGGCGGTGGTCTCTGTAGAACAGGTGACCTTGGGTCATTTGAGTCATTCCCAGTATTCACCTTTATGGGGAAACGACCGCTAGCGACACGCTTTACAGGGCGTGGCGGCCCCGCAAGTTCGGTAGTGCCATCACTGCTGCACATGGTTAGCATACGCCCAAAGTTTGCTCGGCGAAATGTTACCTCGAATCTTCCCCAGACTCGCCAGTTTCAGGTTTTTCCACATACTGCTTTAGATACCGCTTTAGGTGTACTGTAAACAGAGCGTCCCTCTCATTAGGCGTTGCCGTAGACGGGATATCTAGCTCTTTGGCCTCAAGAACCTCTCGGGGAGGAAAGGTGAGGGGGTTGTTGTCGAGCTTTAGAACTTGGAGGGAATTCATGTCTCCTAAGCATTGTGGCAGCCTCTCGATTCGATTTTTCTGAATAGAAAGGACCTTGAGTGACGTGAGATTTGCAATCTCCGGTGGCAATACCCGCAACTTATTTCTGCTGATGTCGAGAATATCAAGGAAAGGAATTTGGCAGATCTGTAACAAGGGGATGATGGTTCGTTAGTGGGGTTTCTTGGTCTGGCGGGCTAGAGAAGCGTTTCACTCACTGCTAGCGGGAATTCTCGAATAAAGTTGGAACGAATATTGAGATAGCGCAGGCGAGAACACTCCGCAAACTTGTCAGGAAAGGTGCTAATCTGGTTGTGGGACAATGCCAGCCTATCAGAGGGCATCAGTCAACCGTACGGTGAATTGCTCCGACCTAATGAGGGTATAGCCCTGCGGATCGCTCACCTCTCAATCTCGTCTTTGATGATATCCACCATCTCATCTGGGATTCTGGCAATATATTTGTGACCCAAGTCAATGGTCACACCGGGCTTGAGGTCTCCACCTGCCCCAGCGTCTCCCCCAGAAACCGAGCGTTGCATCTCCTCTCTTGCCGCCTTCATGGCCTCCTCCGCCAAAGCCACCACCTGGCCAGCGGAGATCGCCGGCTGCGAGGGGGCATAGCGGATGGTGGAGCTGGAGGCATTTGTGTTGGATGGTACATGGTGTGGATGTGGCCGTGCAAGGTCTGCACGGGGTGTCGTCGGATCGTCCTCAACAATGGAGGAGGAGGCACTTGAGGCCTGTGAAGGTAGGCCTGAGGCCGGATCCATGGCCGCTGTCATGACACTGTCCGGGGGCTGTTTGAGGTGAGAGCGCGGGAGAACAGAGGGGAGGGGAGGCGGAAAAGGGGGGGGAGGGAGGTGTGGAAGGAGGAGCAAGAGGGGAAGGAGCACAGAGCTGGGCCTCTCCAATTACGGTGAACCGAGAAAACGAGGACGGGAGACCAGGAACGAGTGACGATGCGACGAGGAGTTTGGAGGCTGAGAGATGGGGAGGATTATTGGGCGGCGGAATAGCAGCGTAAGCGAACGGCGTTGGGCCTGTGCAAGACTGTACCTGCGCTAGTCAGGGCACTCTCCAGACATAGTACGGGTACAGGTACATGGCACATGGTACTCGGTACATACATGGCACTTGTACAAGTACATGGGGCATTCTCTGCACCCGCTCCGTTGCGCTGCCCCGTACATGCGCCTGCTGGTAGCGCGCCGTACCAGCGCCACTGCAACGCACAACGGCGTCGATGTACACGTGACTGCGCCTTTGGCTTGCAATTCCGTGCTCTGCATGTATGTATCCCGACGATAGAATCTACTACGTACATGATATGGTACATTTTTCTGGTGCGACGCTGGCGGTACAGTACGTCGGAAAGTCCACCGGCCGGCCATGTCCACCGCCCCTTCCCAACGCCGACGCTTCATGGGACGACAGGAGGTGCTTCAACCGCGTCAGCTAGATCCGCGCTCTCACCTAACTCCTCGACTACTGGATTGACCGTCGGATCGCTCCCCAGCTCAGCTTTAGTCTTTTCGTCTGGGAGCCCGGTATATGCTGATGCGCGCTTTTGACGCGCTGCTGCGCTTTCCCGGAGACTCCATTCCTTCCAGGTCTCCCACATCTTGTCTTCAAGTCCCATGCCCACCTCCAGCCACGATTTGCCAAAGTACGCTCCCGTCGCAAGTGCTTCCTCTTTAGCCACTCGCCTTTCAACATCCTCCTGGTATCTGAGAGCGTAAAACTCGTGTCGTGCTCGATCATAGGCTTCTGCGGGGGAGATGTCGGGCAAATTCTCCAACAGCCACAATTGCCGCTGCACAACACTGCAATTCACTCGTCAGTAACTCTCCGAAAGCACTGATAGGATTGAAATTCTAAGAGTCCATCATTGAATACGCACCTTTCCCCATCCAATACCCTTCCGGGCTGCGATATCCGGCTCCAATCCCACCTCTGACCATCCTTACCATCGTCCTCAAGTACTACTCGTGGGCGAGCCAACTCCCATGGGTGATCCCCGAAAAACTGCCGCCTTAGGGCGTCCTCCTTGTGTATGATCTTTTGTGGCTGAAACATCTTGCTGGGTTTCTTCGTGGCCTTCCCTTTCGACGCTGACGATTTTCTATCATGCTGCTCTACAGGGAGGGTGCGGACTACAGCCTGCGTTGGTGGTATTGTAGCAACAATATCGTACCATGGGGGAGGCGTTCTTATCCGGTTTGTTTGGAGGAGCTGTGTCGCACTTTGGTGAACACGGAGAGGTTTGAAGTCGTATCTTCCCATTCTGCTCTGCTACTCAAGGACGAGATAGCTTAGCCTCTAACAGGATAGCGTAAACTGCAGGAGTTGTGAGTTGGACTGTCGAATATTCCCTCGGGGCCCAGGACCACAGACAGATGCTGAAGCACGAATGAACTTGGCGAACCCGAACAGAGGCCTTGCCGCTTTAGCGATATTCCTATCTTCATGGTGCTCCACAACCCACATCTCAATGAACCCACGTCTCCATGCTTTGGCTTGAGTATCTCTGAATGAGCAGGCGGTGGAATGGGCGACCCTGCGGCACTGCTCTATGCTGGATCGGGTTAAATGCTTGACCGGTGGCTTGGCGCCAGGCCCCGTTTTTATGGGCATTGATGAAGTTCCGCTTCATGAATTTAAAGCTGTGCTCAATCCGACTTCACTTTGCTCCACTCGCTATTAGGCCATACAAAGTGTAGGTCACGTACTGTTTGAACAAGTGCTCTGCACCCGAGCCGAAGACCCTAACTGCGGACTCTCAATCGCACAACCGGCCAATCGCCCGAACCAGAACACAAACCTGATCTGCCATGTCTACCAATAACGGTGTTCAGGTCTCAGCCCTCCGGGACAACACAAGGCATATCACCACTCACGACCCGGCCACAGGCAAAGCCGTCATCCACTCCTCGACTGCGGGGAATTGGACCTCACTTGATGATGACAAGTTGGGTTTTAATGTTATCTATACAACCTCCAAGTTCCCACCTAGTCTGAATGACGATGAGGATATCAAAACCCACGAGAAAGCGATTGGCTCGGGCAAGCTCGGGCTAGTAAATCACGGTGGGACGGTTTGTCGCACGGTCGATTTCGCCCCAGAGTACCAGTGCATGATGCACCGTACCCAGAGTCTCGATTATGGCATCGTCGTTCAAGGCTCCATCGAGATGGTCTTAGATTCTGGGGAGACCAGAGTGATGCACGTAGGTGATGTGGCTATTCAGCGAGCAACTATGCATGCATGGAGGAATCCAAGCAAGACTGAATGGACTAGGATGGTGTTTGTATTGCAAGATTGCGAGGTGGTCAAACTGGGCGATAAGGAGCTAGGGGAAGACCTAGGACCTGGAACGGAAGGGATCCCCCCAAGCAGCAAAGCGTCCCTCTGAATTGGATAAAGGGCCCTTTACTGGTGGTTCTGAGGAATGGTATTGGACTCGGAACCGCAGGGCCAATGAGGCGAACGATAGGGCGTTGGTAGATGGGACCATAGGCTACAAGCAAAGATTAGAGGGCAATTAATTCTTCTTGTTGGTGCCATGCAATACGTAAACGTAGTGTTATTGTGCTGCAAAAACGTGCCTGATATTCCAGGTGGTGGTGGAGCGAATACAGCGGCCAATCACCAAGCGAATTTTGCGAGCATCACTGGCTTCTCGCAAACCAGCTCAGGCCCTACTCTTCCCATCCGCAGAGTGCAACACAACTGCCTCAGGCCTCGCAGATGTACACTGTGCGATTGAAGTAGCAACCAGCGTCGTGACATCATGTCCGGCATCTCATGTCCTTCCTTTGCTTAGTCGACAAGTCGACGAGTTGCTCACTTTCGTCGCGGGCAGGCAGACGATCACTGCTCCTCTTCTTGTACCCGGCTTTCCAGACTCGGGGGGCACCAGTGGTCCCTCCTAGGAATAGACAAGAACATCGATACCAAGTCCTTCGCCAGATGGACAACCTGTTCGTCAATGCTTTAGTTCGGGCGGGCTCTTGCCGGGAACATTCAAACGACTGGTACAAGTCTTCCAGTTGGCGGCCAACCGCTGGTCCTGCATTGAGAAGAAGACAAATAGGTTCAGCAGATGGGGCTCGAAATTTTCATTTGCATACGCTCAGTAGCTGTCAAGCGCTAGCGCAGCATATCGATGTCTCACCGGACGAATACAAACGCCTCGTGGATTTCTATGATGAGGAAGTCCCTACAGCAAATGCCACACCCCCCAGCAGACCTGCTGTGAGCTCGCCGCCTCCTCCCTTAGTGGTTGCAAGAGTCGATGTTGAGAAAAGCCCATCGACGCACCAGGCATGGCTGGCTGGGAGTGAAGCCGAGCAAAAGGTTATTCGAAAGCTGGCAGGATCGTTGCTTAGCAAATACACCCCCCATGAAGCGATCTACGAGCTTTACAAAGCCCTTCCGTCTCCTAGAGTACCTTATCTATCACGACGAACCATCCGTCTTCTTCTCCATCGCCTGTCGGTGGTGGAACGCAAAACAGAGGCCTCGATGCTACGATATCTCTCGGTAGTGGATGACATGAAAATAGTGGGTATTCCGCTCACAACTGGGGAATGGAGTAGCGCCATTGCATTTGTTGGGCGATGTTTCTCGAGGGTCTCACAGGCGGAAATCGAGTCTGCGCTTTATCTTTGGAAAGAAATGGAGGGGGAAGCTGGAGTGAGGGGCAGTACTGCCACCTTCAATATCCTCTTTGATGTCGCGGCAAAGGCGGGAAAGTTCGCACTTGCAGAAATGATTCTGACGGAAATGCAATCGAGAGGACTGGAATTGGATAGATACGCTCGTGTTGGTTTGATATATTATTACGGCCTCAAGGGCGACGGCAGCGGTGTTAGGAGGGCATATAGAGAACTCGTTGATGCAGGCGAAATTGTAGACACAGTTGTTCTGAACTGTGTCATTGCGGCGTTGGTGAAAGCAGGTGAAGCAGCAGCGGCAGAACAGGTCTACGAGCGGATGAAACTTATGCACAGAAAACGTTCTGGTGCGCCACTGCCCCCACGAGACTGGCGAAGAGCACGGGAAATCTCTCAACTGTTGCGAAGAGCAGCAAGGGCTGCGACAGAGGACCCGGAACATTATGAGAAGTTACAAAAGGAATCGTCTGTGGCCCCTGATCTCCAAACGTACCGAATACTTGCCGCTCACCACGCCGTCTGCACCGGTGAGCTAGAGCATCTAGCAAAGCTCCTTGCTGAGATGCAGTTCTTCCGGATCCCGCTACATGGCTCTATCTTCCTTGTGCTCTTCAAGGGATTTTCAATTCACGGCGGAGTCAGG
The DNA here is from genome assembly GCA_021527025.2 of Geoglossum cookeanum. Classification (NCBI taxonomy): domain Eukaryota; kingdom Fungi; phylum Ascomycota; class Geoglossomycetes; order Geoglossales; family Geoglossaceae; genus Geoglossum; species Geoglossum cookeanum. The sequence continues at coordinate 178,013 of JAJDFF020000006.1, forward strand.
TATACAACTTGGACGCGGTCTAGACTAGAGAGTGTCTGGAGCTCGTATCGCTCGGCACTGGACGACCAAGTGGAACAGCTATACCTCGGCAAGTGGGTGGTGATCTGGTCGCTGAGGTCGTTCGCGAGATGTGCAGGAAAGCAGCGGACGCTGGAGGTCTGGGAGGAGATCAAGGAGCGCTGGACACCGCGTGAGAACGAGATGGAGGCTGTAGTTGGTATTTTGGGCGATCTTCTGTCTGAACAGAAGGGGATTTTGGGGCCATCTGAGGCGGAAGATATCCATTGAGTGAGGGTGAGAAAGCTGTCTAGGGTAGAACTGAGGAGTATTCCGTTATGTAGCATTCCTATGGGCTGGAGGGTGCCTAGAATAGAACCAACTAATTCTATACCAATAACCCCGAATCTCCTGAGCACGCACGCAACATCTTTCATGCGTGTGTGTGTGTGAGAAGGGGGAGAAGGATACGTTAAAACATTAGAACATTAGAACATCAGATTCAGGGTGTATAACCCCTTGGGCCGCTGTGTTAAGCTTATTCTTTGTTTGCCCCCAGTTAGCCTGCCATGTGTTTTGTTCCCGGAACATAAAAGCATAAAAAAAAAAGAGGCAGGGTTATCAACACGTTTGGAGTGTCTATCTAACAGCTCTCTTGGTGCAGTTGGTAGCACACCCCAAATAAACTGTCTATTTGAATTTAATGCTTTCGGAGTTATGCGGATACCCCATTTCCTTTCGAGGGGAGACCCGGGTTCGATTCCCGGATTGAGCTGTTGAATATTTCCTTTTTTTTTCTCCCTCCCTTTTTTTTTTCTTCCGCCCGATCTCTTTTTTCTCTTTTGGTAGGGATTGGCTCTGAGCTCTCCTTCGCTGCCACTGCTATGGCCACAGCGCATTCGTAATTTGAATAACCGTTCGTGGGGAATACCGGTCGTAGCCATAGACGTTACAGATTCACGCTGTCAGCGGGGTTTGGATAGCGTAGAGGACAAGTACTGGCCCGGCTGATGTTTGGCTGAGGCGCTTGCCTGACATAGACCGCTGTGGCGTGTTGGTGGGTTGCTTGGGTAGTAAGTAGCGGAAGGAGTGGTGTTCTTTTAGACAGCTGCTCGCTTTCGTTGCCGGCATTTCGAACAATATCGTTGCCGCACGGAGAAGATGTTCGATTAGTTAGTTCTATAGTGCCCTGGGAGTAAAGTGAGGTTTTGTATGCGTGATGTATTGGATTTTCCGGTGGTATTCTATCAATTAATAGGGGATCTGAGATACGCGCAAGAGATAGGGACTGGACATCATGAAATAGTAGCTAGCGCCAGAGAAGCAGCTCATTCAGGGAAGAATGGGCTAGTTGTTTTTTGTCTCAGGGAAAGAGAGGAAAACGAAGGCGAGAAAGCAGAAGATGCAGACGCGCGAGAATATGTCTCTGCAGCCAGCAAACAACTTGAAGGCGAATTGAATAACAACCGGGCAAGTGACTAAGAGTATCCTTGGGGTGGTAGGGCTTGGTCGGGGATATCTCTCATGGCTAACGGGGATAACAAGCGGAGGCTGTGGGATAGTTGGCGATGGTGTTTTGTGTTAGGGGTGGTCCAAAGGGACGATGCGCGACTTCTTCTAGACGTTGGCAGCTCTCCTGGGCTTGGATAAGGGCAGCCGGAGGTCTAGTGGGCACCGTGGATCACCGTGAGAGCGTCTAATTGCCTATGGGCGATGGGAGATCGAGGTGCCATTGCCACGGCGGAGGTGCAGACGCCCGTTGGAGGAAGCCCGTGGTGTTTAGTATTGGGTCAGGCGCCATGACGTCAAGCAGGAATTTTGTCGCGTCTGTCTCTCTCAACGCGTCTCCTCAACTGGACCACCACCACAACGGCCATGCCACCACCACCACCAGCGAAACGCCTACCGTCTCCCGCAAAGAAAAGGAAACCCTTTATCGATCCTGATTTCACCCTCCGCCGCGTGTTCTCCAAAAGCAAGTTTAGGTGTGTTACCAGCCGGTGCCGTACAAAAAAAAAATACATGCATGCGTATCTACTCGACCGGACAAACGGCTGATAAAGTGCCAGGCCGATACAAAAGGACGTTATTCTCGCGGCTCTGGATGGACAGGATGTATTTCTGCAAGCGGCAACGTCGTTTGGGAAGAGTCTGTGTTTTCAATTGCCAGCTGTGATTGATCATGGGGGTGAGTGCTTCTTTGTTATTACATGCACAGGCCCTATTTTGTTTGTGTTTGTTTGTAGCTTAGTTGAGTTAATTACATATACCCTACATAGTTACGATTGTCGTGTCTCCCCTTCTTGCTCTTGTGGTGGGTAGAAGTGTCATTTGCAACTGTAGTAGCTCTTTATGCTCATTTGTTATACAGACAGATCAGCTTGCAGCGTTGCGCCGGGCAGGCATCAAGGCCTCCAGCATCAACAGTACAACCCCGTCTGATGAACGCCGGGAGATCCTCCGAGACCTTGCGTGCGGCCACCCCATTACCCGCCTACTATACGTCACCCCTGAACAGTGCGCATCAGAATCCTTCCGCCGTCACATCGCCATCGTGCACCGGCAACGGGAGCTCTCCCGGATCGCCATCGATGAGGCACATTGCATATCCGAATGGGGCCACGACTTCCGACCTTCCTTCAAAGAGCTTTCCTTTTTCAAGAAACAGTACCCAGACACCCCGCTCATGTGCCTGACTGCCACCGCAACCCCGCGGGTCAGAAACGACATAATATCTACACTCGGACTCTCCACCGAAAGCCTAAAGATATTCACAATGTCCACATCAAGATGGAACTTACATTACGAAGTCCGCTACACCTCTGATAATCGCAATCGCTTCGAAGACTTCTATTCCTGGCTCTGCCACTCCAACAAGAAACGTCACCAACGCCTCGAAGCCAAGGGTGAACGAGCGAACAATCTGTGTGGGATCATATACACCCTTTTTCGACGAGACTGCGAATCACTCGCTGCCGAACTCTGCGCGCGCGGAATCGGTGCAAAGCCCTTCCACGCCGGCCTAAGCAAACTCGAAAAGGATCAGACCTTACAGGGGTGGATCAACGATAAGAAAGGCTACGATATCATAGTTGCGACGACGGCGTTTGGCATGGGTATTGATAAGGAGAACGTGCGGTTTGTGGTGCACTGGCAGATTCCGAAAAGCTTTGAGGGGTATTACCAGGAGGCTGGGAGAGCTGGGAGAGATGGGAAGGCGGCGATGTGCTGTGTGGTCAGTATTCGGGACCTGGTACATATAGATAAGCAATGCGAAGCAACTGATGGATGTCTCTGCATAGTACTACAGCCGCGAAGACCGCGACCGCGTAACTTACCTCATCAACCGTGACCGAAAAAGAGACAACGCCGCCGAAATCGAAGCTCGCACGCAAAGCTTCCAAGCAGTAAATCTCCCCTTAGAACCCCTTCCCGTCCGTCCTCGACACCTCAACCACAAACCCGAACTAACGTGACTAGCTTGTTTCTTACTGCGAATCCACGACGACTTGTCGCCACCTAGCCATCTGCAGGTACTTTGGGGAGGAGACTATACCGACCTGTATATATGCATGTGATTTCGATAAAGGCGCTGACGATCTAGCAAGGCGCAAAGAAGAGGGTTTGGCGAGCGAGGAGTGGTGCTCAACGCAGCGAGAGAGCGGTACATTGCCACTAGATGATTTTGATTGAATGCTTTTTTGGGGGGATCCCTGCAATTTTGTTGGTTTGCAATAAATGACGGTGTATAGCTAGGACAAGGGAATCGGCTTAGGAACGTCATTGTATAAAAGTTCCATGGAGCAGATGGGAAAAAAAAAAAGAAAAGGGAAATACAGATCAACACTTAGCAGTGGCCGCTCGCTGTTTCCACTAGACGTACATACATGGTAGGATAGAAACTGATTGGTATGTGGGAACTCCCGAGCACTTTTTTTTTGTTAACAAGTAGACCTTGCACGGCACTGGTTTTGGTCTAGGAAATACCGTATTTCGACCTGTAGTCGAACCAGGAAAAATTGACATCAGCGTTTCTCATAACCCTCTCAGCTGTCAACCTCATCCTAGAATCCCTAGTGACTACTTTAGGTTTGGTCAACACCCGCTCAACCTCCTTCACGCTTAGACTAAGACCTTGCTCCTACATGCCTGGGGGAGGTGGGACCTAAGGGTTGCATCAGTAAAGCGAAGGTACACAGCTTAGTAATGGTAGGGACCTACAGCGTTATATCTCTCTCCACCCGTCCCTGGAGGAGATCCTGATGGAGGTGGGGGCGGGGGAGCTTCGTTTGGCGGTGGCGGCGGAGCACCGGGAGCGCCCTGACCAGGGGCTCCTGGCATCTGGCCACCTTGACCTTGTTGTTGCACCCAGTAATTGTCTGTAGTATAGCTGTTAGCAAGCTATTGCCAATGACTAGATGCTGGAATGTGTGTGAGATACAATAGGCAATATAATTCTGATATCCCCCATAGGCAGCATAAGGATCTTGGCCGCCGTAGTACTGTGCATATTGGGCGCTGTAGTCTTGGGTTGCTGAACCTCCTGCTCCTGGGGCTCCCGGGGCTCCCGGGGCTCCCGGGGCTCCCGTTGCGCCTGGAGCTGCGGAGGTTGGAGGTGGCTGATGGGTCGGGCTCATAACTGTAGGTGGTGGAGACTGATGATAACCTCCGTAGGAACCACGCTCAGGTGCACGCTGATTATAGCTGCCGTTGTTGTGGTGACCATAGTTGTATTGCTGTTGCGGAGGAGGTTGTTCTTTGAACCGCTCATACTGCTGTTTGACATTTGTGAGGAGATCTTCGCAGAGCTCTTTCGCGTGTTGTACTTCGCGAGGGTCCGGTCCACTGAGACGATATTAGTTTAGATCTTGTGTAGGTCGAGGCGCCAGTAGAATCGAGGCTTACGCAACATGCAGGTACATAGGCTCATCACTCTCACGACCAGTACCATGCTCCATAAATCCGGAACCGCGACCCTTGATTTGAACACGGCATCGAGTCTCTTGTTGGATGTGTTTTACGTACGCACCACCATGTCCAACGACCTGCGCACGAAGGTTAAAGCCTGGGATTGGCTCGAGGTCTATTGGAATTCGCTCCTCAGGCCATTTACGCTAAACACGATCAAGCCGGTCAGTAGCACGACTGAGACAAGCGAGGGGGAGGACTTCAAACTTACGCGGCCAAATTCATCTCGCTCAACCTGGTCTGGCTCTCGCCTCCTGAATCTCCTCTCATCTACAAGAGTGGGGAGCTCCTGTTGCATTAGCTCCTCAATCTTTTCCACAGCCTTTTCTAAGCCCTCCTTTGTAGTGCTAGTGACGTGAAGGTATAGGGGAGGATTCTAAATTATCCACACCGCACACGTCAGTCACAATGCTAAGGATTCCATCGAGGGTATATGAACTTGCTTACCGTCGGGGTGGCTAAGCTCTTATCCGGGTAGTAGGCACCGCGTGTCGTGACATCTTTGCAAGTGAACACCAATAAGCTTTCTATTCCTGTAAGACTTAGATTATGAGGTTGAGCGTACCGGCGCCAGTGTCTTCTTTGATCTAGAGGTCACGCAGCGGGAGTCAGCAGATGCCAATGAGCGGATTGTAGAGAGTGCTATCGCGCTTCTGTAAGCTCGTATGCCCTCCACAAAGTGTGTCATTTTGGTAGAGGGAAAACAAAGCCTATGGGCACCTAAGCCTGCTAAAACAAGCCGAACGCAAAAGGGTGAAGGAAGGTGCCTGATAGTATCAGTGGATATGGAGCAACAGGGGTATTTACCATCTTCTGTGTTGAGCCTTTGGTCAGTGTATAACGATTTCGGAGATCGTTGACTTCAATGTCCCTAATGTAATCGCCATCCGCGATGTACATTTCGCCATTGACGTTACCGCTAGCGTGTGTAGGAGAAGCGGCCTTGCCACCAGTGCCAGAGGTCTACGCAGAATGAAGGGTTAACATAGGTCTGGAGTCTCAGGATTACCGCGAGGGTCAGGCCTACGCTTCGGACCGGAAGGACATCAACATGCTGAACGCCTTTCTTCGCCTGGATCTGAGCATTGATTCGTGCAGCAGCAGCGGCTAAGCTATAGTGTCAGCATGCGGTTATCGCGTTTGTTAGCCAGCCAGGGCAGACGCACCAGCAGCGGCAGCCGGATCCACAGCAGGCTTCTTACGCTCCTCCGCAGTAGGACTGAAGGAATCTCGTTTGGCAGGGGGACTGAACGGCTCTCGTCTCAAAGGGCTGCGGCTCCTGCCTCTCCACGAGTCTCTATTGGAGGGCGATCGGGAGCGGCGATCGAAACGAGAGGAGCGTCTCGACTCCTCGGTGCTGCCATGTCGTTCACGCTCACGAGGCTCCGTCTGGTCAAAGCGGGACCGCTTTGACGAGCGACGGTCGTCTTCTATCATGGCGTACGCTACCGCCCCGCTGAGTAGGACCTAGTGGAAGGGTGGCGCTCGCAGCCGACGGCGTTGTCGTTGTTGTTGTGTTTGCGGGCCGCACGGTGTGGGTAGTAGTAAAGAGTGAGGAGAGACAAGAGCATCGATGTATCGAAGGCGATGCGGCTCAAGTGCTCTTCGCGCCAAACCCAATCGGGAATATCTACATCTCCAGTTTAGTTTGCAACCGCACCGAAGCCCGCACAGAAGGAGCACGCAAACCTCATTGCCTGCGCATCGCCCGCGAGCCTGCGAAGAAAAGGGCGAGAATCGCAGCAATGGCTGCACTACGAACTACCACTGGTGGTCTGCTGGCCCGCTCGGCGCCTCGCGGTCATTTTCTGCGTCGAAATCCGCCCTCGCTGCGTGCATCAACAGTTGTCCGGCGTCAATCGACCTCATCGTCCACCTCAGCGTTGGCCTACAAAGCCCTCCACCGCCGCATAGCTCCTCTCCCGATATCAGAGGCGCCACCTTCATGGTCTGCTCCCGCCGCTGTCTCATCCATCCTCTACGAAACACCGATTCCATCCGTAGCTCCACCGAAACGTCACATTCTGAATTGCCTCGTGCAAAATGAGCCGGGGGTGCTCTCTCGCGTCTCGGGGATTCTCGCAGCAAGAGGTTTCAATATTGACAGCTTGGTGGTCTGCAATACCGAAGTCGAGGATCTCTCACGAATGACCATTGTTCTCTCAGGACAGGACGGCGTCGTCGAGCAAGCCCGCCGCCAGCTCGAAGATCTTGTCCCTGTATGGGCTGTGCTGGATTACACTGATGCGCCACTCGTACAGAGGGAGCTGCTCCTTGCTAAAGTTTCCATTCTGGGGCCGGAGTACTTTGAAGAGCTTCTTGCCCATCATCGCGAGATGACCGCCGAAGACGCCGAGAATGTGGGGAACAAACCCGAGAGGAGCGAGATAGTAGCAGGGGGGGAACACCTCGGACGGGACGACTTTCATCCTTCAAGGCTTGCAGTGAGCCAAGCATTGCGACATAAGCACGAGCACCTGGAGGCAATCACACACCTGGCACATCAATTCGGAGGAAAAGTATTAGACATCAGCACAAACAACTGCATAGTAGAAATGTACGTACCGCATTCCTCAGCCCCTCCCCCTTACATCCTCCTAGTCCCTAGACACACAAACACCGAGTCTCACAAACCCGCGGGATATTACAGCTCCGCAAAACCCTCACGAATAGACGCCTTTATGAAACTCGTCGCACCCTTTGGCATCCTTGAATCCGCCCGAACAGGTTAGGAGACCCCAACCACAAACATATATATATATATATATATCTACCCAGAATATAGCCACTAACACTACTAACAAACAAAACACCCACAATAGGTCTCATGGCTCTCCCCCGCTCACCTCTCTACGGACCCAACGAAGAATTCGAAAAGGAAGCTCAGGATCTCGTTGATGCCAGCACCCTCCCGCCAGGTTAACCTAAAAACCCCACATTATATTCAACAACAACAACAATAAACAACAACCCTTACTCGCCTGTTTGACAGACTTTTTTTTTCCCCCGATGATTGTGAATTTGGAGAAGAATAAAAACACAAACCTTGTAAAATGGAATCACCCCCCTTCTCCAAAGAAACAAAATTTAGAAATTTTAGGGGCTCTATAGCACAATTTAGGGAGGGGTTTTTACGTGAATAGAAAAAAAAATGGGACCGACTTACGATAGATAACCATTTGTGAAAACCGTGATTGCGAGTTTTTTTTTAAAAAAAAAATTTTGTTATTCATCTAGTACATTCCCTCTGATTCTTACCAGCAGAACCCAAAAAAATAAAAATAAAAAAACCCCCAACTCCCTGATTTTTTTCCCTCAAAGAACCCCCCCACCAGACGTTTAAAAAAAAAAAAAAAAAACCGATATACAACAACACCAAACACCCCCCCCCCCCCCGGCATAATTCATTCTAAAGCCTAACCGAAGCACCCACACCCTTCGCCACGACCCAAAGGCGGTCCTCCCAGCGCCCAATTCGAAGACCAACGCGGGCGCTACAATCGAGGCTGAGGGTGCCACCCAGGGCGCTCTTAACGGCGTCGTAGCCGACGCCGCCGAGGGACCAGGCGACGGGCAGGCGCGGAGAGACGGAGCGGCCGGGCCGCACGGCAAAGGGCTGCGACGAGCGGATGTGGCCCACGGCCGACGTGTGGTTGTAGAAGGCCGTGCCGTTGATGGAGGTTATGTAGAGCGTTGTGGAGGGGAGCGGTGAGAGCAGCGTGAATGTCGCCGTGGAGCTGAGGAGGTGGAGCTGTGGAGCGCGCGCGCGGTGGGGCCGGTTAGTGTGGGTTTTTTTTTTTTCGGTTTTTTTGTATTTTTTTGGGGGGGGGGGGGGGAGAGAATGGGGGGGGGCAGGAAAAAAAAATGAAAAAAAAAAGGGGGGTGGGGAGGGGGGGGGGGGGGTGTGGGTTTGTGGTTTGTTTTTGTGTGGTTTGTGGGTGGGGGTGGGGGGGGGGGGGGGGGGGGGGGGTGGAGGGGGGGGAGAAGGAAAAAAAAATGAAAAAGAAAAGGGGGAGGAGGAAGGGGATGACTTTTTGGTTTTAATTTCGGGCCACGGGGGATTTAGAGAACTGTCCTTTTCTTTCTTTCTTTCTCTCTCCCCTTCTTTCCGTTGAGAGAGAGAGGGAGGGAGGTAGTAGGGCTTGGTGGACAATAAGGAGAGGGGACTCAAACATGACGGTAAAACAATCTAGCAGAAATAATAGCAGTAGTGATGGTTTTTTCTTCGTCTCGTCTGGTGCATCTGACACAATACATAGTTTTATGAACCTTTTCCGCCCTTGAAAGGAAAACCTCGAGTAAGGGAGAAGGGGGAGGGGGAAATGAATGAATAAGTTCAGACTCCTTATCGTTTCTCCCACAAGATCGCCTCATACATGCATATGACCACGCCTTTATATCTTAAAATCTAATGCCGATGAACCAGGACGGATAAAAGCGTCTTGGGGAAAAAAAAAAAAACGGGCTAAAATTCATGCAAGAAATTAATGAAAGTTGGCAGTACCGTTGCATCTTTTATAAAATGCGGCCCATCGTCATCACTATCGCCATCACCGTCACCACCATCACCAGGCGTCTTTGGGGTCCTCAGTTTTGGCGTTGGAAGCTCAATCTCCAGCGAGGAAAGGGCGGTTCCAAGCGAAGGTTGTGATGGAATAGTCCCATTATAGGTCTTAATTACCAAAGTAGTATTTTTGCCTACACTTTACGTTAGGGGCGCGCGGCGTTTATTTTTGGGCTTATGATTGTGGTACATACCGGAAAGATATTGAGAGAGAAATTCTCGGGCCGAATCATGGCCCTTCTTCCCACCTGGAGTTAGGGGATCCCAGACGGCTTGAACCACAACATTCTCATTGTCACCAGGCTTGATCGAAACGTTCTTAGCCGTGGCATGTCCAAGGATCGTGCCGTTGTTGATAAGTCTGATATCAAAATATGGCACCATCGCCGAGTACTGGGTTGGGTTCGTGAAATTTACTTTTGCTTGCAGAGTAAATGTTGATTTTGTGGTATCTAAGATTTCCAGAGAACCGACCTTGGGCGAGAAATTACCGAATCCTCTAGAGATCGCTGTGGAAAACGGTCAGCTTTTAACCCATAGACACAGCGCAGGTTAGCAGGTCACGAACGCTTCACAACGACTTTCCCCTTGGCTGGGATGCCTTTGATAGCGAATATGCCAAATGATGCCCCCACTTTAACGTCAACGTCAGCCCCGATATCTAGAAGCACGCCCCTTCCGCCAAAGACTAATGCCTGTACCACCTCCGTGAAAACGTCATCATCTGTAATGTGCAATGGTGCCTCATCAACCCTTGCCTCGATTCTCAGCTCTGGGGTTTTTCTTCCTTGAGCATCGACACGTGTCGAGTTTGCTTTCTGCCACTTCTTCAAGTCTAGGTGGCCAAGCTTTCTGCCACGATAATACACCTCAGCGTCCGCACGAACGCGAGATACATTGACGGGAACGTTCATCTCCTTGGGTAGGTCAACTAGAACCTTTACTATCGCCGACAGCTTTGGCTGGGCTTCGGGTGTCCCCGGCTCGGCCATTGGATCAGGGAGGCTGAAGTGAACGTTTGCAAGAGTAAAGTTTTTGATAAGGTTGCCGAGGGTGTGGCCCGGAAAGGGAACAGGTACTGTAACGCTCGCAAGCAAATCGCTGATCCAACGTGGAGCACCAGGGGAATTGCCACCGCGAACGTAGATGGTCATCTCACTCCCATGAAGGTATTTTCCGAGAAGGGAATCGAGAGGGGAAGAGTGCGAGCCTGGGCAGGCCTTTGTCAACATATCTGGTATTTCGCGAATGACACCGCTAGCATTGACCTGCACTTCCGCCTGTGGCTCAATGTGAATCACCTCCGAAGTAGCGTCTGCGAGGAGGATGTAGGGGTCGGTCTGCGCGCAGCTGGGAACCAGTATATCGAAAGCAAGCGAAGGTACTATAAATTTAATAGGATAGTTGTTCGTCAGACCCAAGCAAACGTCTGCAGCCATGCCTTTCTGGTGTCCAGGAAGGGACACTTCGGTGAAATTCATCCGTGTTATGTTAAACTTAGGCAAAACTGGGAGGTCTTGGCCTGCGAAGAAAAAGGTCGGCGTTAGTTATCTCTCTCTCTCACACAAGTCACAATAGACTAGACAATGGAGCTGTACAAAGATTGACCTTCAAAGACTAAGTTTTCTGAGACACTTTGAGTCCCAAGAGAAAATATTCCAGATTTCAAACGAACGTCTGCCTTTCCTTGTAGGCGCAGCCGCTCCAATCTCCCTTCGAGCCAGTCGTTTGCTATCGTCCGTATCCCATCAGCCTCTCCTGGCTCAACATGGGCCACAACGTCCACGTCTGTAGCTTGACCATTCCTGACGTTGACCACGATCCCAGGAACAGTTGCCGTGCCAAGCAAGACATCACCGTAATCAGGAAGGTGTACCCGTACATTCGACTCTCCGGTTTCGATCTTCCTCGCTATCCAGGTCCCCAATCGACCAAGGTTACGCACAGTATTTGCCTCTACCCGCGAGGCGTCTAGCATGAATGTGCCCTGCACTCTTGCCCGAACACCTGTTGCGGTAAACGAATCAACGGACAATTTGGTAGGCTTGAATACCGCCGCCTCTTTTGAATACTGTTCCATAACCGCCGGTGCAAAGAACCCCAATCCCATTATAGCAAAAACAACCAGTGATAGCATAACGAGTGCCACGAAGCTCGGCCATCGACTTGGACTTGATTCCTTTACCGATGCACCCCCCCGGAATCTCTCTTGGATGGAACGTAACCAAGATGCGGCGGGAGAAAGGTGTCCATCCGGTAGCAGCTCGGCCTCCTCCTCTTCCTCTTCCTCCTCCTCCTCCCCCCGCCCACGATCATCACGGGAGAGCAAAGGAGTAGATTCCGTAGAGTGGTTCGCATCGCCCAACCGACTTGAAGCCACCGAGGACGGGCGCGAAGGCCTCAAGAGTGGCGAAGAGGGGTTGTCTGACATGACCAGCCCCGTTTCATGTGAAGAAACCGCAGAAACAACGTCGAGCCCGTGCAAAATATGAAATATAACACACAGCGATCTAGTAGCAGAGGGAGGGAGGGAGGGCGGTAGACCAAAAACACCAGAAGAGAGAGAGAGAGAGAGAGCGTGTGTGTGTGTGTGTTCGAGAAAACACCGGCGAGGGGTGAGTGGGGGAATGAACGGTGATGGTGAGTGATGTTCGAGGAACGAAGCGACAAATCGATGGCCACGCGTCCGACACACCGATAAAAAGCCTCTTCATTACCGTCACTCCACACAAAACACAAAACACAAAACACAAAAAAAACCAGCAAACTTCTTCTTTTTCTTTTTCTTTTTCTTTTTCTTCTTCTTCTTCTCCGCACAACTCCCGCACACTACCAACCAACCCAGCAAAACCCAAAAGAAAAAAAAAAAAAAAATCCATCTCGATAACTTGTAACTTGTATTTCTATGCTGGTCTCCCAAGAGTTAAAGAGTGAGAATATGGCTTCAAACCCCCTCCCCCTCCCTCCCTCCCTCCCCCACCAAACAGCAAAGAAAGAAAGAAAGAAAGACCCAAAATAAAAAATAAAATAAAATAAAATAAAAAAAAGCTTCAGAAACCCCCCCCCCCCCCAATTCCTTAAAGAAAAAATTATTTTATTTTATTTTAATTTTCAACCCCCCATCCATCCATATATATATATTTACCTTTCGCTCCCCTTACTTCTTCGGGATTTTTTTTTTCGTCGGGTTTCACGGATTGGTGGATAAATAGAGTGATGATGATGATATGGGTTCTTCGAGATGGTATTATTCGTAGACCAAAAAAAAAAAAAAAAGTCACCTGTAATAATAATAATAATAATGGTCTTACTCCCATATTCAAACAATTATGGACAGGCATCAACTGTTATGTTACCATGGCGACCGAAACTAACCCTTCCCAGAAGCTAGAATCCTCCCGATTGTATTCCCATTGTCTGGTTACTCCTAGCCAAGTTATGCGTGAACAAAAGATAACGGTTAAATATCGATAAGTTCTACAGGAATCCCAAATTATGAGTTGCCATGTGATAACCAATTCCCCAATGTCTTGTGTGCACTCTTTTCCCCAAACTTGCTCCAGCCCTCCCGATTGGAGTTGGATCCATTGTGCCCGTTATCCGAAGTGTCAGAGTCTTGGGGCCCACCAGTCCTCCACATTGCAATCAACGGTGGGGCCACTCTAAGTGATTCCAGTTTCCCTAATGATCAATCCAAGTTAGTGTCATTCTATGTCAACTAACCTGGCGGTGCGCGCATGCGGGGCAGTCCTACCAGCCTCTGTTAAGCCCGCGATATCTAAATCAACTGGGGCTTTGGGTCCTAAAAAGCCCAAATGATAGAGAAGGCGTTGTGCACCGCGTCGGGTAACTGCGTAGCCAGTGGTGCATATGGGACCTGTAAGCATGACCGGCTGTTTAGTACGGCTGCATGACTTCAAGCTCATGGAATAAGAATTCAAGAGAGTCCACCGCAAATCCCAGCTGCTGGGGGTGGTGGTGGTGGTGGTGGTGGGGTACATACTATAAGCCCTGGCAATGGAACGGTATCCATCTTCATTAATGTTATGCACTAATAGATCCTTTTGAGTATCCTCCTCCAATTCTGTTCTGGGAACAGCGGACGGGTCTCTGTATATTATCCCGGGGACTATATTATTGGGATTGCCATGCAAACAGTGCCCAATGTGTAGTATATCCCAATCCAGTCCTATAAATTTCCGGCAACAGTTAGCGTGCTCGTTCTAACCCCCAAAAACCTCCCAGGGTAATGCAAATTTGGGCAGCGTGGTGGTAGACCATGTGTGTCTTTGGGTGGATAAATGCGAGACGAACCGTAGGGTGCATCAGGCCGTACGTTTGCACTCTGTGAACTTGAACCCCCCTGACGAAGGGGACTTTCATTGCTCCTTATCTCTCTGCTCAAAAGATTGAGCTGGTCTTTCAACGAGACATCCCAGTCTGCGTCGTCCTCTAGGACCAACGCCGTGTCTACGCCGTCCTCAATGGTTTTGCGCCAGCAATTGGCATGGGATCTCCAGCAGCCGAGTATGCCACCGGTGAGCTTAGTTTCTTCAGGTATTACCGCCTGATTAATGTCGTCTCCCCTGACGCCCGATATGCGTTGCATGGTGATATTCATGAAATTAGAAACTAAAATCATGGCGTCCTGCCTGTCTGTTCGACTGGATGTTTTTTAAACCCGTTTTTAGCGTTCCATTCGAGGGATTTCGGCCTTTTTTGGGAAAACAACTTACTGGTCCATGGAAATGTACATGATCTCCCCAAAACCCAACGTCGCATTGTAAGTTTGTTTTGAAAAGTCCCGGACCCAGTCGACGCCATTTGCAGTCCCGGATTGGTGATAAGTCCTCGAACTTAAGGAGCCAAGCAAAAGGATGGATGTCACACAGATCAAGACGACGATTACTTTTCGAGCCATCTCGTCGCCAGAGAGCGCTGATCAGCGATGAAGTGCGGAGTGTAGGGTGCGGAGTGTAGGGTGCGGAGTGTAGAGTGTAGAGGGCGGAGTGCGGAGTGCGTGAGGGTTGCAAAGGGGGGGCGCGCAATCCGCGATGCTGTACCTACTAGTCTAGTAGGCTTTTCGTAGGATAGATAGATGGAAAAGCGCTCGCTGGATCGCTCTGAAAAAGGGAAGGACAGGAAGGGGGGGGGGGGGAAGTTGTGTATGTGTTGCCTCCGCACTCAGGTCTTCGAAGCATCACCGGCAACCGTTAGAGGGAGCGTAAGCGTAAGCGCGTTCTGTCACGGGCCTGAGCCAGCTGAGGCAGGGGTTGTGTGTGGAGAGAACGGAGGGTGAGACGGAGGGATCATTCTGTGGCGGAGAGAAGGGGAAGGAGACGGAGAATGACGAGGCTGATCGATCGTTGATTCGAGCTGGAGTTTCTGGATCAACCATTGGCCCGCAGTCCGAAGGGATAAAAATCTCCTGGATGGGATAAAGTAAAATTAAAAAGGAAGCGGGTCTGTCTGTTGTGTGAGTGAGTGAGTGAGTGTGTGTGTGTGTGTTGCGTGTGTGTCTGGTGTTCCGTCATGCGCCCGGTATCCTAGAGGGGAAGATGCGTACCAAAGATGCGTACTAAATGTACCGTATGTATGTATGTATGTATATACAGGTACATGTATACATGTGCAAGCAAGTTCTGCAGCACCCTTGCAGCAAGTGCCAACCCTCTTCCCCGTATTTAGCTTCACCGCGCTAGCCAGTCTAGTTGTTAGTTTCAAGTAGGGGGGGGCCATGAAGATTTCGAAGCAGAAAAGCTGAAGAATTTTTCTCGTTCTATTTGGAAAAAAAATGTAAAAAACGTCACCTCCCTACCAAAAGCGTAACCACACAACGCAAATATATATATATATATACGTGCAGAGTCAAATTGGAAAAAGTTTTGTTATGTTAGAGCGGGAACAACTCCTGCAACGAAAAGGTACAGGGTAAATATGATATGATGCATAAGATCTATCCTGCATAACTCTCTGTTATCTTGTGTACACCATCCCATTGCACAAGTTACGGGTGGGTAGGGTGCTCAATGCTCTGCTTCATGTGCCTACTCTCTACGGAAAAACGAGCGGCAGCGAGGTAGGTAAGCTACCCGCGCCAAGAATTCTAGCCAAAAAAAACCGGTCAAACCGGAAAAGATCCCGCATTTTAAATAAAAAAAAAAAAAAAAAAAAAAAGAAAAAGCGTTCTTGAATGTGATGATGATGGCTATGTGGGCAAGGGACATTCAAGTTATATTTTTGGCTCGTATTAGCTAATCAACTAGTAACGCGCACAAAAGAAGAAAAAAAAAAGAAGGTTGGGGCGTTGTGCTGACCCGGTCGGGATGGGGCTGCTGCAGACAGACTTTGTCGGGCACGGGCACGGGGGGGGCTGAAACGAATAAAATAAAGAAGCTGACGGGAGAAAAGGGGGGGAGGTGCGACAGAGAGATATGCCGTGGGGCCAAGAAAGAAATGAAGGGGGGGGTCTTACGCTCTATATAGGTAGGTAAGAAGATAACTGGTGAAAGTTTTTTTTTTTTTTTTTTGATCAAAAATATTGCAACTCAAAAAACCGAAGTTTTCAAAAAAAAAAATAAAAATAAAAATAAAAAAAATAAATAAAAAAAGAATCTATCTACTGTTAATAAAATCAGAACCAAACCCCAAAAAAAAAAAAAAAAAAACCTTTTTCATAAACTAACTATACTTAAGTAGTATATATGCAAATTAAAAAAAAAAAATTAAAATAAAAAAAAAAAAAAAAAAAAAAAAAAAAAAAAAAAAAAAACACACACACAAGTTGAAGTGAGACGACTAGACTGGAGTCCGGACATCATAAGTCGA